>NDXB01007734.1:20286-71801 GCA_002631895.1 Agapornis roseicollis | reverse complement strand
GGTGTCAAGAACAAGTTGTTCCATCACCTTTCCAGGGATGGAGGTAAGGCTGACTGGTCTATAGTTACCCGGGTCCTCCTTCTTGCCCTTCTTATAGACTGGCGTGACATTCGCCATCTTCCAATCCTCAGGCACCTTTCCTGTTTCCCACGACTTACCAAAGATGATGGAGAGTGGCCTAGCAATGACCTCTGCCAACTCCCTCAGCACCCGTGGGTGTATTCCATCCGGATCCATTGATTTATAGAGAACCTATTAAAACCTATTAAATCTATTCTAGAAGTCTTAAGTATCACAGATGCAACCACCCAGCATCATTTACACTGGGGGCCAGGGATTTAGCAGAGACAGACACAGAAAATCCCTGCCTGAAGGAACTATGGTCTGGGGTCCCTGTTAACTAAGAGCCATGCCAGTGGGTGCACAGGGCCTCTCTAAAGTCTTGGGAGCCCTATGGGGGTACCATGAAGTGTGGAGTTTGGATCAAAACTGGAAACTAGGAACTCAAGGCAAGCCAGGAAACGAATGGCCTAAATCTTTGAGGATACACAGGTTTGATCATAAAGAAGATTTAAAGGAAAAGGTAATTAAGAAGTATGGAAAAGAACAGAAGGGGGAAAAGTGACAAGAAGTAAAAAAATGAAGAAGCAGGAAGAAAGGGGGTAGTGTACAGGAATGAAAAATGAGAAGGCTTAGGGGGAATAAAAAGAAGGATTTGGGCCAAAAAGTTTGTCAAGCACTCTATAAGGAGAAGCAAAGTTTGACAGTAGTTTGTAAGACCGTAATGCAGCAATCTGACAAGGTGGACTTGAGAGCAGCAATAAGATTCCAAAAAGGGTGAGCATCTGTCCGAGTCAGTCTCTGTCTAATTTCACACTCCAGAGAGAGTGGGGAAGCTCTGGCCATCTCATTTTCCACCCAACCAAGTCAGGCTGACACCCCCCAGCACAAAGCTCTCCATATTGTAGGCATTTATTCCTTGAGCTTGTCACCCCATAATGAGCAAGGACCACAGCTAGTCATTTGCTTATTGGAGGGAGCGCCGGGATCCTGACAGCCTGTAAAGCAAGCAGCAAAGATGGGGAGGAGTGGAAAAGGTGTGGAAAGAAATGTGAGAGATCTCACAGATAATGTGGAGCGGAGGCAGCAATGTAATTATAACCCTAGTTTTATTTTCATTTGACGGCACAAAAAAGGAAGGTGAGGAAAAGCTTTTAAATGAAACATGACATTCCCTTATTAAAGTCTGATTTAGACTTCAGCAGTCTTGCTGCTTTGTATATGTCCCAGTGCTCCCACACCGTGGGTAGCCAAACAGTAGAGGTTTAATAAAACGAAATAAATTTAAATGGTAATTTCCTGAACAATGAGGACTTGTTTTCTGAGCAAACAGCCCTTTTGGTGTTGTTATCAAAAAATGACATGTTGTAAATTTAAGGAGGAAAGATATGGTATCTATAAATGAGACTTTAAAGTCCTGTATACGCACCTTTGTTTCTTGAGCAAACAAACCTCTTGTGATGACTGCATGGAAAATCCTCATTATCCAGTTACAAGTGCATTGCCCTCCCTGGAAACAACTGTGTTTCTACCCGTTTGTTAAAACCACTCTTGTCCAGCATGTTCCACTGGAGGCCCTGCTGAAGTCTCAGTATCCATCATTGAGGTCTGATCTAAACAGCTTCCATTCATGTCAAAGTGAAGCCCAGGCAACATCTTACGGTGACCTTGGGTGGCAAATCTGCTGCACTTCTGGCCTGTGCACCTGGGCACTGCAGGGTTTGTTTGGGTCCAGAGACAGAAGTAAGTAAACCCTTTCAGTCATTCACAGTAATCTGTCTTACACACCATGAAAGACATCCCAAGCAGTGCATTTATATTAAATAGGACACATGGCAGGTGGCCTTACATTTTAGAAATACTAGAAAATAACTAAACAACCCTCAGGAACTTTATTAATAACTCCTTCAGATGAGGAAGTGTGGGTTTCTCTATCTCGTCAACCTGCCACTGCAGCCACAGTTTGCCATAATAGGATTCAAAGCTCCTCCTGAGATTTTATCTGCCCTCAAGGGTAAATAAAGTCAGAGCTGGAACTTTCTGACACAACTTTGTCACTGGCTTATTAATACTGGTAGGCAGTGACCAGAGAATGGGCAACACCATCAGCATAGCAATTTTAAGGGAACATTTCCTATAATGAAAATAGCGGCAGCCAACAGTTGCACAAATGCTGTTGTGAGGCTTTTCCTCACTTACTTTTCTATGGACCCCACTTTTCTCAATAATGTGGCGAGGGAGACTGCTTTGTTGTTACTGATGGAAATTGTTCTATGGAAAATGCACGGTTGCCACATAATTTGGTATTATATGCATTTAGGGCCCAATCCAAAGCCAGCTGACACCAATGGCACGACTCCTGTTGTAACTAGTAAGGACTGTGGTTTGAGGTCTCCCAGAGAGGTCATACAGAAAGCCATACAGAAGATTAACTAACTAACAATGGCACTGGAGGCATGCTGTTTGGAAGGCAGCATTAAGCTTTCAAGACTACTCACTTTAAAAACTGGGGTTTGGTTGAGATTTGCAAGTTGGCCTCTACCTAAGGAGTGCTATGGGCATTCTTTTATCCTTACAATCCCTTCCAATTCACTAAAATTTCTAAAGATGCTATTCTGGTCTCTCCTCAGGGAGGTTTTTAAGCCATCTCCCAAAACTGAAAGGTAGCAAGTGCACTGATTTGAAAAAAACTGTCAGAGGTCATGAGTTTATGCTTAGGTATTTGAAAATGCTTTGTTATTCAGTGTTGCAGTAAAAAAGGCCTGATTGTTGCCAAACTGAGAACATACTGCAGGGTTTATAAAAGTTACCTGGGGTGTGGATTAAAGAACGAGCTACTGTAGGTCCCAAGCCATGTCTCCCACTGTAGCTGGTTCTGCATATGCTCTTCTCTCCATAGTAAAGCCCTGAGGTGCATCAGAATATCTGTCCTCAAGGAACAAAACAAGGTACCTCAATGTCACAGTCAGGTACAGAAGTAAATACAAGTTTATCATCACAGTCTGGGAAAGGAACCAGCTTTTCTGTCTGGCTGACTAGCCATGAAGATGAGAAAGCAGGACAGTACTCTTGCAAAAGTGACTGCCAGTGCTCCTGGCTCTTGCTTAGAAAAGCTCTGTCTTTCAAAGCTAGCAGTCTTTTTAGACATGCAGTGCTCTTCACAACTGCATGACAAGATGTATGCTGCAAGATACCAAAGCTAATTCAATCCAGCATCATCCAAAAGCTCATCATAGCTCTTTCAGTTGTAGATCCTCTTTGCTCCTTAGTTAAGGAAGAAGCAAATATCTTCATCCAGTGGGATTAGACCACAATGTCTTCCAACAACTTCAGTGGAATAAACAAACCCTCTTAAGATCAAATGTTTTGAAAATCAAGAAAGTAAAGAGTTCAGGATGCTGAGATATGCCACTCTTGTAATAGCACTCTGATAAGAAAATGATTTAATATAGATATGCAGCTGCATTGACAACTTGAGTCACGCAGAAGCCCAGCTTGAAGCCTAAATGTAATAAAGACTTCAAATGGTACTTACCTGGTGTGTATCTGGTGGTCTTGGCCATATGTTTGGAATTAAATTATAGGTGAATGTGTGGGACTTTGATGATATGTAGGTTTTGTGCTGGCTCGAATGCTGAATTTCCCCCAGTGAGGAGCATTTAGCATGATTGCTTTTGAAAGAAACAGAAGATGTCCTGGAAGATTTCTTTACTAAAGCAGACATCATCAATTATAATGGGGTCATGAAAAGGGTTTAATTTTGTGATCTTTGTCACAAAACCCACTCCTGCAAAGCAATTCACAAAAGGTTGTGCAGGACTTTGGAGGAGATTGAACCAGTCATGTAGCACTGGTCTTCCTTGGAAACTGCAGTTCAGCCTCCATTAAGCTTCCCTACAAGCTCCAGCATTTCATTCTGCCACCAGACCCACAAGATTTGGGGCCCACAAACACAGAGGCCTTCCCCAGAAAACACTGCAGGGCAGTCTGAAAAGATACCGCTGGCAGAGCTGCAGAGACATGAAATCTGCTGCAGCCTCTCCCGCAGGTTCAGGTGCTCAACAGCCCCACAAGCTGCATTCTCCTGAGCTGCTGCATCCTTTTCTGAAGAGACTGGGAGGTTTCTGCTTCCCTGAGACACAGAGAAAGGAGTTATATACTCTGCACTGAATGACCTAATGCAATCTGGGTACAAAGCAGCTATTGATCACTTTGATTGATAAACAGTAGCTATATTAACAGAAAAACTGCAAGCAGTGTCAATTATTCATACACAAACGTATGCATATCCTATACAAAGAATGGAAAACAGTTCCACTTTCTATCAGAACTGTAAGTGGTAGAATAACTTCTGAAACGTGCACTTAGGTTTTAATAGTTTTAAAATATTTTTCTGTATCACTCTCCCAAATTTATCTCTGCCAGGCAGCAAGGCAGGCTCAGAGCCACCTGAATGCTGTCATTAACTAGTTTGCTGACTATCTGTGTATTAACATCAGAAATGTGATAGTTTCCCATGTTACATACAGAAGTAGAGAAAAAAACGTGTTGATCATAGGTAATTACAGACCAGTTCAGTAATAGATGGACTGCATATCTTTCCCCACATCTCCCTTGAACACAAATTGCAGCAGTTGATGTGATTCAGCAGTTTAAACCTTTGTCCTCCTCCAGCTGTGAGAAGCTGCCATGCTCCAGGCTGAGTCCCAGACTCTTTCACTACCTGGCAGGGTGAGTGGGTTGGAGGGGGCATCAGGGACACATCCAAGTCCTGGTGAGCAGCTCTCCTGCCCCAGCAAGCTCTCTGCACTCCACATCCTTTCACCTCCTTTGCTATGCTGAGGAATTGATACTGCCAGTGAATGCTACAGGTTCCACTGGTGCCAGTGTCATCACACCATACAGCTGCTTGTGATAGCAGAGGGTTGGATTTGGTGACCCAGGTCCCCTTTTGACCTCTTATAAGAGATGAATGGCATTTAGGTATGGAAGATGTTCAAGAACAAACCTGTCTTCTCTATGAATGTTGAATGCTGCCACTGACTGAGAAGCCCACCTTGCCTGGTTAAACCCTTGATTTCAAAACACATAAATAAATTTAAGAGGCTCCACAATGCAGAGGTTCCTGAGGAACTAATTACAAGCTCTTCTTTGTTCACCACAGGTATTTTTCCACTAAAGTCACACCAAGTTTTCCCTGTGTTAACTTACATGCCCCAAAAGCCCAAATTCTGTGGAGGCTTAATTACAGTTTCATGCTGCCAATTCCCTTTGGTGCTGCTTCTTGTAAGCTGCACGTAACATATGTTATCAGCAAACTTAAGGCCCTGCAGCAACAACAAGGACTCTGAACAGCTATTCTGCACATCTAGGAGCCTCCAGGAAGGAATACAGAACATTTCCAGCCAACTTTCATACCATCCAAATGATGTAATTTATTTACAAGCCACCTTGCATTCTTTTGCTCCATACCAGGCTGCAGACAAGGAGGTATCAGCCCAGCAACATGCTTCATGCAAGGACTTCACCTCATCAGCACAAGTTTATGCATCCCTTGCCTACACTTCTGTCTTGTTACAAGCCTTGTGACTCATAAATGTTTCTCACCTTTGGACAAAACAAAGCAGAAAGAAGATTTTTATTTTATTTTTTATAAAAAATAGGCATGATTTCTAAATGAATCCACATAAGCTTCCTTGCATAATCTATTTCCACACAAGGCACAGAATAACATAGCTGAGTGGAAAAAACACCTAGACTGAACAGAAAACACCTTTCTGAGCTGTCCACCCCTTGAGAAGAGACCTGAAAGATCAGTTTGGTGCCACAGCACCCTTCATTTTTGTTATCAAATTGAAGGGGTGAAGAATTTGATGGTTACACAGATAATCAATTGATTAATTGATTTGTAGCTGCTGAAGACAGATCCTGACCAGTTGGAGCAATAGTCTTACCCCATATTACCATACTGATATCCTAGTATGATTTTTGACTGACGTTGTTACCATAAATACCTGTCTTAGGTTTTATACAGCATCCATCAGGCAATATCAAAGCAGTATAGCTCAAAGGAAGTGAGCAATTCTGAAGGCTCAAATGCTGTAAGAAGTTTCCTTCCTAGAAGGTTAATTTCAGAACTCCTACAGTGAGGTTAACAGGATTAGTTTTCCAGTTACCACTGACTTTGCAAGAATAATACTAGATGAAAACTGGAGGGAGATAAGGAGGGGGGAAAGGAAACTGTGACTCTTCAAAATGCTTGTTAATTGCAAAGAATCTGCTACTGCTTAAGATGTGACTTGCTGACGGGGAGAAAAATATATCAAAGCGCAGAAGAGATACATCAAAATATCAGAATTCAGCTAAATAAATCTCGAGGAATGACAGAGGCTCCATCGCTCAGAACTCATAGAGGAGGATTTCTCATCCTGCAGGCATTAAGCAGCCTTTTTTTTTCTTTATTTGGCTCAGTTGAGTCCTATTCCAACAAAGTGTGAACAGGTATTTTCAAGACCTGTCAGAAATTATTGCATACAGACCAGGAGCTGGAACTTGAAGCTAACCACTGGTGCAGATAAAACATCCATGAAAATAAGGTTAGGGAGTTGCATATCCAGTAGGGATGGGAGGTGGCTGATTGCCTGCCTTTGGAGGTGCACTGAATTATCCATGGCAAATACTACTTGAAAGGCAGATGGACTTCAACAGATCAGAAGTAGGTGCTTTAAAAATATGAATGTCACATTCCTTCAATTTCTGATGTGAAGGCTGATTCCTTCCCCTGAACTCCTTGCCCTAGGCTAGAGAGAGGCACCAGTCTCATGCAAACCTGCTTTAGAGACCAAGGGAAAGAGAGGGTAAGAAGTTTTCCCTAGGGAACTGCCTTTGCAAAAGATGTACACAGCTAAACACTAGCTAGGAAATTTCCACCGGCCTGAGTGACACTTCCAATAGTCTGAATCAGCTCAATTTCTCCACGCAAAGTTACAGTTCAACCTACTCATTAGCAATCAGCAGAAATCAATACTCTGCATTGGCAACTGACATTCTGCGTCTAAAGGACAAACTGTCATTGCCACGGTGGCTCAGTAGCATCTGAGGAGACAGCGACAAGCTCCAGGCATAAAGAAAAACTTGCTCATTTACAATTACTGACAAAAAGGCTTTCCTTAAGTAAAGGCAGGGGAGAGCTGGTCTCAGTTGTGCTGTAGAGGGCATTTACTATCTGCCCCCCACCCTACTTACCGCCATGCCCAGGTTGGAATTTGCATGAAAGCCATCTTGGAAGTGATATAGAAAAAGCTGTCAAGGAAGAGTAATTTCTGACACAGTAGTTTATCAGAGGGGCTGGTTACACCCCAACTGCTCCACTCAGTTCTTGGGGAGCAGCAAACCCTCTGTCCCCTAGAGTTTCTATCTGTACATAGATCCAGGGTTTCTGCATATTCTATATCATAGAATAGTTAGGGTTGGAAAGGACCTTAAGATCATCTAGTTCCAACCCCCCTGCCATGGGCCNAACTTCATGAGAGCCCTCTGCTTCTCGGCAGCTGCAAGCAGGTGCAACTGCTGCTATGGATGATAATACTAAAGATAGAATCATAGAATAGTTAGGGTTGGAAAGGACCTTAAGATCATCTAGTTCCAACCCCCCTGCCATGGGCCGGGACACCTCACACTAAACCGTGCCACCCAAGGCTTCATCCAGCCTGGCCTTGAATACCACCAGGGATGGAGCATTCACAACTTCCCTGGGCAACCCATTCCAGTGCCTCACCACCCTTACAGTAAAGAACTTCCTCCTTATATCCAGTCTAAACTCCCCCTGTTTAAGTTTTAACCCCATATAGTCCTTCTTCTCCTTCTAAATCTCTCTATTGGAGAACACCTGGGGAGGATGCTGAACACAGACTCTTCATCAGGGACTGTGGTGATAGGACAAGGGGTGATGGGTTTAAACTAAAACGGGATATTCAGGTTAGATATAAGGAATAAGTTCTTTATTGTGAGTGTAGCAAGGCACTGGAACAGTGTAACCAGGGAAGTGGTAAATACTTCATCCTCAGCAGTGTCCAAGGCCAGGTTGGATAGAGCAAAACGGTATAGTGTGAGGAATCCCTGCCTATGTGAAGAGGGTTGGAACTAGATGATCTTAAGGGCCTTTCTGACCCTAACTATTCTATGATTCTATGACAGTTTATCACTGCCACCTTAGGCTTCCAGTAACCAGAGACCAGGTGACAATTCAGAGACACAGCAGAGCATTCAGATATACATACACACACAAAGACCCTGGTGCAATTAATAAAAAATGATGGAGCAAGCATAGGCCATTTGGTTCGTCAAAGTTCACTTAGCTTTTCTATTTAACGCTCTATTTCCTCCAAGAAGGCACCCTGTGATTTACCAAATAACACCAGTGTGTTTCTACCTCAATGCCTTCAGCTTGGAGAGCCAACTGAAAATATGTTTTACTCTGCACATGCATAGATAGATACCTATTTTTGTGGTGAAGACACTCAGTATGCACTACCTCTCTTTCCATTCTCTACCTTTGCCTGTCCCTGTTGGGGGCTACCACCAATTTAGGTAATAATTCATATTCTTACTTTTACCACCCTTGCCGCCCTGTGGCCGGGCACTACATCCTAACACAGAAATCCTTCAGTGCTGGGCTAAAGGAGAGGAATGTGCCGGTGCAGTCTCTGCTCAGCCTCCTCATTACTGCTGAAATTTGGCATGCAATGTCCCACCCACTTGGAAGAAGTGTCCTGAGGTTACTCTTGAACTCAAATGCCGTGATTTGGAAACAAGAAAGGGGAAAAATATTTTCTCAGTTTTCGCTTAAAACTAATTTCCCTGGTTTTCCACTCCTACTCTGTCACACCCCTAAGACCTGCAACTGCCTATTCCTATTAGGATGTGCATACAGCAACCCCAAGCACCCCACAGTGTACAAGAAAATCTGCCTGCTTAAGATCTACCCTGTTTCTTCCTCCCGGTTCCCTGGCACAGCCAACAGCTTTCAACAAGGAGCTCTTTGTTCGATCAAGTGCTAGACTGGATACTACCAGAACTTCAGAAAAGGAAGTTTTAAAGTTCCCCACAGCCTTTGTAATGGGGTTTCTCCCAGGGCTTCCCAGGGTCCTTTCCCCTTGCCCTAATTAATACAAGTTTCTGCAACACTCCCCAGAAGGATTAAATTCAGTTTTCCTCATGCCTCCAGAAGAATGGCTAAAATAGCTGAAAATAAGGAAATCCAAGGAAATCCAAGCAGGCACCACATGCTGCTGCTCTGCTCACCAGCCATAGCCCGCGTGATGGAAACAATGCTCCCACACCAAAGAGCCCACTGCTGTGGCCAGGCAGTTTCTCAGGTTTTGATTTATTTCCTGGAGACTGATTCTCAAATGTTCAGTCCTTTTAGTAAATCAGGCAACTGCTATTCCAAAGGCTTTCTCTGTGAGCTGTTCTCATTAGCTCCGTTTATTTCTTGGTTTTACCTACCATTTTCTTTCTATTTTCACATTAAATTCCATTTGCTGTGCAGTGACCCAGTTTCACAGTACATCTGACATCCCTTTTATTTTCTCTTTTTTGCTGTCAGCTCTTCACTTACAGGTAAGAGCAAACATAAGAAGTCTGCAGCTGGTTTCTTTGTGTGGGTCATTTAGACAGATTAGAAACACTGAAGGAAGTGCTAACTCCTCTTCTGGCTTCAATCAATACTTCCTCCAAATTTGACACAAGTCCTTTCTATTTTTAAGTGATCTTCTGCTATGTGATACACTGACTGCCTGATCCCTTTGGGCTGAATAGCAACCTGGCAAAAGGCACTCCAGCAGGTTGCTGCAGAACCCAAGTAGCATGTCATGCCAAGTCCCATCATTACCCACCCTTCTTTTTATGTATGTGTGTATGTGCTTGTTATGCCAGTGGGACTAGAAGTGAAAATAAAGCTAACAGAAGGGAGAGGACGTGTCAACCTTAACTATGCTTTCTCTTGATTGTAACAATTTAATTGCTTCCAGCAAAAACATTTAGTTATGGTCACTGTGTGCCGGTTTCAGTGCCTTCAAGTCTATATACAGTTCCTAAAGTTCCCTCAGTAAGTGGATGCATCTCCATATTTATTTACTTCAGCTGAAATGTTCTGGCATCTCTAGCATTAATGACCCTGAGCATGCACCTCTTTTATTTCCCTTCTGCTGCCTGGTGAAAGGTAGGAGCCTTGGAGGCAGTGGTAGCTGGATACAAACCCAGTGATCCCATTCGAATCAGCCCTGTAGCAGCAGAAGATCAGAGGCTCAGCTATCTCAGGGTGAAGCTGCAGCTGCTGGAAACAGGAGGAGACACATGCAGGTGCCTGGATTGAGATGGGTCTGGTACCCTCCCTGGTCTGCCGCCCTTGATATGTGAGTTTCATCTTGGAGGTCTCTGTGCTTGCCTGCCACATGGCTGCAGTTTTGTCACCACCGGGTTTGCTGTGGCCAGATGGGCTGCACACTGTGGCTAACACACTGCCAGCCTGAGCCCCCTCTGCATTCAGCTCTGCACGCTGGCATGGGCAGCACGTGTGTAGACAACCCAGGGGACAAGTTGGGTTACCCTCATCTTCCTCTCCCTTGCTTTCTCTCTGGCAAAGCTGCATTCATAAGTGTGTTTTGCATTATCCTCCCCCTCCACATGCTTCCAAACTCCCCTGCAAGTTGTCCCTCGCTTTAGGTCTTTTTGGTCTGCTGGGTTTCTGGAGCTTTGTGGATCAGCATTTGCCCAGATGGAGATTCTAACACCACACCGCTCCGCCTTTCCAAGCATTTCCTCCAGGGCTTTCCTATCCCTGCTTTCAAGATCTCTCATCTCTGAAAAAACCCCGGGGCTTTTTTGCTCATAGCTCCATATTCTCTCCACTTCTACTGCAAGTATGAGTCAAATTCTGTTCTTTGTCACTCCCATCTCTAGACCTCAAATCACAGAAGAGATCAGCAAAGTTAAACTGGATTTACACTGGGATAATGAGAGAAAAAAATTGGCTCTTTCTCTCTATATTTTAGCCTCTTCCCATCATATTTTTTATTCATGGCAGTGTTACTGTTAGATTTACTTTGATGTGCCTGTTTGAAATTCATTAATTTACAGCACGCTTTAGGAACTCTTTTTATATTTGTTCTCTACTTGGAATATAAAATTACACTGCTTTATAAAGTATGTTATAATATTCTAAATTTGTGACATTACTATTATCTGAGGAATCTCCAGCTATTCATGCATATTCCCTCTTTGTTTCAGGCCCTTCAAAGCTAGTACAGCTAATTCTACATTTTCTTCTTTTGGCATCAATTGCACATTATTCTGAATGCTATTAAATTACAGATCCGCACTGCTTTTCCTGGAAACTTGCTGGTTGACTGAGTAAGATTACATCTGGATATTATATGCAAGGGTTTTACATCTTACGTTTAAGATGCAGATAGTATATGAACCTCCAGTGCAATGTTAAAAAGCATTAAAAGCATTTAAAAAATTACATTAAACTAAATTATGTCATTTCTAATCAGAAATTGTATCCCTTTCTTTCCTGATTAGTGCAGCCTATGTAGATTTACTAAACATCTCTGCTAGCTCCAGCATCTTCACCTCATGACATCTTGAGTCAGCATTTCTGACAGCAAGCACCACCATCGAGAGAAATTCATACAGTAAATTAGCATTCAGCATTGGGATGGAGGAGGTCGTTAGCAAATGTTTCCAAATGACCTGTGGCAATCCCACCTCCTTACCAGGCCTGCTGCAGGAAAATCTTAATTATTCCTGGACGGAAGGGGGAAGAGCTTCCTGGTGTTCATCTGGACAGCTGGGCAGGATCCACGGCAGCAGCCACGCTGTGCTGTGCTGGGTGGTGTCTGCGCATCCCACTGCAGGCTATGTGTGCATCTCTCCATGCCCAGCAGTCCCTGAGACAGCACACCACGCAGTCTGAGAGGCAGGGAGCCACTCCTGATGGAGAGCACCTCTCACCCCTTCAGAGGAGCAGGGGCTGACACCCTCCAACCATTCCCCATCAGGAAAATGGATGAACTCATTTGTGCATGGTTGGTTTCCTAATTCAGTAACATAATATACTTAATATAAATTATAATGGATATTGCAGTAATTCCGCTATAGGTGTGACCTAGTGCTATGGACCTCTGAGAATTTTTTCAGTAATTTTACAGGTGCATGCCTGCATATGCCCATGTCAAAACTCTTATTTGTAACCTGATAAAAGCAATAGAAACCCATCTACAAATTTGCATCCTACATATTCACAGCCTACAATTTCATTCATATGTAAAATGCATGCAGTTGCTTTCCCAGTTTTGTTGCCTTTGGAAGAAAATATAATTGTAATTTTTAAATATATAATTATATAAAAATACCTTTTGAAACTTTTAATGTCATCAGTGAGCTCATTAGCTATTATTTGCTTTGCCAGGGAATGCCAGGTGAAGAGCAGATTGTTTTTACTTGCCAAGTTGGGTCAGAAAGTGAAGGTTCATCTATCCCAGTACTCCGTCAGATGGGCCGAAGGAAGATGCTGTCAGACTGGTATGACTTAAGAGGAAACATACAGAGATGTTTGGGCTGAAAACATCTCCTTATCTTGTAGTGAGAGGCTGCAGCTCAGGGATTTCCTGCATCAGAGGGGGTGCTGACATGAAGGTTTATGATTAATTTTTGCAGCATCACCTTTCCCCCACCCCTCACCCAGGCAGCTCTGGCCTCCGGGCACCCCCACGCTGTCAGTAGCTGCCTGAATAAGCAGGTGTCTGGTAAGATCAGACCCTGTGCAGCAGAGCAGACAAGAGAGACCAATGGGATTTCTTCCAGGACTGGTTAAGACAGATCAGGGCTCCCTGCCTGTGCCTACACCCCATCAAGCTGCTGACAGCCTGGTCCTTTGCAGTGGTGTCCAGTGCCCAGGGAGAGTCTCCCAGGGTGATCTGAAACAAAAATACTCTCTGTGTGCTGGTGGCTGTTTCTCATGGTGCCTCCACCAGACACAGCCAAGGAGCAGTGAGCTCCCAAAGGCAGCAGTGGTGGTGGCAAGGAGAGATGGGCTGCCAGCTCATGCACCCCACTGCTGCCATCAGTGTGGGAGCTGCTCTCACCAGGGCTTCTTGTTCACAAGGGTGGGGAAGAACGTAGATTAATTTTAGAGGTTTCACCCATGGCCACTGTTTGAAGCCTGTGCCAGCCGCGGGGGTGGAAGCCAGGCAGGAGACAGACAGCAATTAAGGCTGGATTTTGAATCTGAGGGATTCCTTCTCCTCTCACCCTCCCCTCCAGCCTAAGCCCCGGGACTCTGTTCCCAGAGCAGAGATAAAAGGGCAGGTTCCCTTCCCCAAGTTTATTAAACAAAGCACAAAGGTGGTAGAACAGAACCGGTGGTGCTGCTGAGCTGCCAGGTTGCACAGGCTGGCTTCTGGATTCCTGCATGTGCTGCCCATCTGTGCTCCTCCATGAGCAACACCGCATCTCCCATGTGTGCATAGCATGGAGCCTCTCACCCTACCAAGAGACATCAGCAGAACTTGGTAACCAGCTACCCATAGGCAGGAAAGAGACTGCATATCCTCTTGTATTACTTGCTACCTTACAACTGGGTCCTGGGACCCAAAAGACTGTTAGAGTCCTAATTAAATACGAACAATGTAAAATGTTCCTGTGACAATTTCAGGCACATGGCAAGATAGGAATTAGCACTTCCTGCAGCACCCAGACAGAACAGTTGCAGTACATGATGAGGGTCAGACAGCAATGCACGGAGTAATTCTCTTTGCTCTCCCAGCAAACACAGAAATGCTAAGTCACTGTGTCACTACAAATTTTGTTGCTAGAAACATGGTAAGTGTCAATTGTCAAGGTAAATTAGTAATGCTGCATAAGCAGAAGCTGGATGTAGAAAGGGAGATGGGAAAGAGGCAGCTCTAGACATAATGCTTCTTAAAGCAATTCCTCTAAACTCTTTCTTCTCCCCTATGCTTATCACTGCTTTTGAGATGTCCACAGTCAGTAACTCCCTTTGAAACAGTTGTTTGTTTTGAATTGCTGATAGGAAATATATTAAGTTAATTAAAAATTGTTACAAGGGCAGTGATTCATGAGGCATTTGACTGCAGAAGAATTATGCACCTACCTGTCTCTTTGGTCCATTTCTCTGTGAATTACAGTATTTTGACTCATCACATAGTAAAATATCAGAGCAAAGCAATAGGAAGTTACTCTATGCTTAACTGTCCAAGAATTTTCTTTTCAGGGAGAAAAAAAGTGTAGGGATAATTTGTCAGCAGGTATAAAAATAGATCTTGAGGCATTATCTGAACTTGGGAAAAATGTTTAAGTGGCTGCCTGGGGCCCTCCAGTATTTTCATTTTCCTAAAAGAATTATAGTATAGTCATTATACAATAGGTGGCTACAAGTACAAAAGTGTTCCTGTGCATTCTTTCAGTGGTTCATTCATAATCTAAAGAAAAAGCCAACCAGGTGTAATGAGGAATCCCTGTTTAGGTGGTTGAGTTTCTTCTTTGTTCTCCTTTTTTTTGCAGGCAGTATTTGAAACCCAAATCTGCATGAGTGAAAGTCTTCCTTGGGAAAGCTAACTCGCACTTTGGGCTTCTGCTGCCATGCCAAATAATTCAAGCTGCTCAAATGGATTTGCAAGGTGGATGCTCAAATGCAGATTAAAGTGTGAATCCAGTTCCCAGAAAATCATCTAACTTATAAATGAGGAATCTTCAGACCTTGAGGTAGCCAAAGTGACTTGGCTTTTAAAGGAGATAGATTGCTTCCAAAAGACTCTGGCTACCAACCTGCCAGAGATTGGCTGCGGGACTCTTAAAACCCAGAACAAAAGATCAAAGACTGACTCAGTCAAGCCAAATATATTCTATTGCTGAATAAATAACTCCTGTTCTGCAAATAGCATTTCCCCAAATGCTGTATCACAATTCAGATCTTCTGACAGGTGCAAACACAGGCTCAAAAGTGAGAGAAAAATTGCCCTGTGACTTACTGACTTGTGAGAATGAATTGGTAACCAGAGCTCTCAGCACCTCTGAAAACTGGGGTACAGGCCTATAATGCTCGTGAGAGTAAAGGCATAACCTTAACGTAAGGTGGTGCTAGTTAATGGCAGCACTTTTAAGGCAGGAGCCTTCAAGATATATCTTTCAGCTGTCCAACCACCATCCAACCCAAAAGGGGCAGCTCAGCCAACCTGCTCCGCAGCTGTGCCCCTAGAAATTCATCTCCATATTCTCACCAACTCCCATTAAACTGAATAAGAAGTCTGTCCCTGGACAGAAGGGATGGGCAAAGAGGGACAAGGCAAGAAAATGCTTACCCAAGAGACCGCTCTGATGGGCATGGCCACTAGCAGGAACAACTTCGCCCCTGAGAGAGGCAACGAGTACCCAAAGGACTTACAATCTGCTATGGCTGCCTGGAGGTCTTTGTACTTCCCTGCATCACTCCATGAGCATACAGACCTTGGGCCAGATTCCTACCACATGGTCTGAGGCATGGTCAAGTTTTGCTGTGTAAAATGAGTGCCAGAGGGGGAATAAAATGCAAGTGAGGTTGTAATTAGCATGAGGCATGAACAACATCTGGCCACTCTTCTGCTTCCATCTCTACCAAGTGCCAAATACAATTATGAGGACAGGTAATAAATAGACAGGAGTAATAAGAAAGGAAGGCAAATCTCTTGCAAACTGAATATGAAACCACAGCACCTTCATCCTTCAGAAGCACAGGCGCACCAGTAAAAAAGAGCCATATCCACAAGACTTTGAATCTTCCTCTTGTGAAGTGTGCTATCAGCTTAGCATGGAGCAACAGCACTTGGCATGAAAGCAATTATTTTCCCAGAAAATACCACCAAAGAATTGTGGAGGAAAACTGAAGAAATTAAACAAACAAAAAAACCCAGTAACTGGAAAGCTAAATCATAAATCCTGCAGTGTTGACACAGCCTTCTTGTAGCCCTGAAAAGCACATTCTGCATTCCAGCTGACTCAAGGCATGTCCTGGGTAGTAGATAAGAGCACTCAGCATGCCACAGGGAAGCCTGACTTTGAAACAACGAGCTCTGATACTCACTGGAGAACTAACGAATCTTCAGGTGAAGCAGCACAATGGGCCCTTTCTGCACTGCCCTGCTTTTTTGCTTTCTATCTACAAGTGCTTACAGCAATGGTGGAGGAAAAATAAAAGGAAGAAGAAATTAGTGAAGTAAATGGCAGTCAGCCCTGCAGCATAAAGGCTCTGTATAATCTCCACATCCTATCACAGAACCATGAGATGTGGCACAAAGAAAAGCCATTTGGCCCACTGCACCTGCTGGCTGTTGGCTTGCTATATATCCTTAAAGAGAAAAGAAAGCAAGAATACTTGAAAGCAGCATGACTTATAGTTGGGTGTACAGGAATGGGTTAAATCATAGAGTAAGATAGTGCAGTAGTTGCACATTTTCTAATGATTTTTCATGCTTTTCTGCTGTTATTCACAATGTCTTCCCTAGGGAAATCACTTCATCACCTCTCTGATGAATGAAGACTGACCCCTGACTAAGGAAGCCAGATTTATTCATGTTAGGTGACTGCATCCATAAAATAAAAGCCATCTTTTGCCAGGATTCCTGAATGTCACACTTTTATTCCCTCTTACTACTTACGTATTTTTCTTTGTCATTATCTTCATAAATTAATTTGTATTTTACCTTTTGTTTTATTGGAGGCTTTTATATAAATCTAACTCTCTAATTTTCAGGCTGCATCTACTACATCTCTGTGGATGCCAAAACTTTATATTAGGTAAACTTTGGCCATTATAGGCTAAAAGTCTCTTTTCATTTACTTTTAGGCTAATCCAAAATAATCCACCAACAAGCAAAATTTAGCCCCTGGACAGGTTATGTCTGCTTTGGTGTCAAATAGTTTTCTTAGATGCAGTGAAGAAGTAACTACCTTGTCCAGAAGGTGAAATTCATTTCTCTTACACCTAGCCAGCAAAATGTTTTGCCTAAAAAGCTGTCTGTAGACACCCGGTACGTAGCAAGGAAGGTGCGTAGCATCACAGTTCAATTATCTCCTCTCTCCTGGCATGGAGGTATCCATTTCTCCTCGTTGGCTGTCAAGGGAGTCTATCCCAGTCAGCTTAAGCAAGATACGTGCCTTTTATATGTGCAATACATCCCACCAGTAAAGAGCCCCTGTGGAGAGTCAGTGCGAAGTGCTGAGAGCACTGTAAATTTGTTCCTGAGCCTTATCTTGCCTGGGCAGACAAAAGCCTTTTTATAACCTCGATTCCACCAGTGAGTCTTGCCTATCAACATTAGTCACACGGCACAGAAGAATCATTTTTTATGATGGTGACAAACTACAGCGCAAAATTGAGCATTTCTATGCAGGTTGCCTTTGGGCCATTTGATGAGTCACAAATTAGTCCTGACCCTCCTGGATCTAGCTTTAAATATTTTACTTCAAATGTTTTGACTGTTTCAAGTACCTTGTAACATAGCTGGAATTTGATGGGCCTACCACTAGGAAATTATTTAACTAGCTTCTGAGTACAGAAAAATATCCATTTTTAAGAACAGATTCTTTTAGTTCCTGTATTGAGGAAGAAAGATTGGGTTTGTTTAATTTCATGTTGCAGGGACCGGTTTCTTCACTCCTGTTTAGACTGAGTAGTCCTTTACTTTCCAAGTAGCTCAGTTAAAATCAAACAAAGATTGTTTGTCTTTATTCTGGTTTAGGCAGAAGCATGCTGCATAACCTGAATTATTTTGGTTTCACATACAGATGTTCCTTCTAATGATATAATCTGATTCTTCCCATTGTACTAAACCACTTCACATAGGCCAGTGTTATGTTATACTGGAGTTCAAGATACATCACCATAAGCGTTATGCTCTTTGCTGGAAACAAGATCAGTCACCCTGACTTAGTTTTAGGATGCTCTGAGTGGATCTTTGGCAGGTACAATGCCTCTCTGAAAACAGTAGCAGCTTTTCTGAGTTTCACAGTTTGGCAAGAAACAGACATATATAAGATGTTTGCCTTTCTTTTACTAGGATGTGACTTCAGCTCTTTCTCTTTCCTCCACAAAGCTGGACAAGTGCAAAGTTATTCTTCATGCAACTTTGGGGAGAAAAGATTATCAAGGAATATTTTGTTTGGATTTTTCACTAAAAGCTTTGTTTTCAAGGATACAGGTATTTAGGATATGCTTGAAAGCTTCTTCCTGCTCATTCTGGTTAGGTATGATAATTTTCAACCTCTGGTTCATGACTTCATTCCCTAATCAGGCCTACAGCACATGTCAAGCTCTTCACTTTGAATGAAAAGCTTCTCCAGACTGAAAACTCAATTTGCCCCTGCTAGTGACATTAAGATAAGCAGTCCCTCAAGGGATCCTAGTCCTTATCTGATACACTATGTTCTTCACAGGCTCTGGCAGAAATTAAGTGGAGCTTCATGTACACACATCTGGGACATGTGTACCCTATTGAACAAAACATTTGCACATCAAATGAAGCTTTCCAGTAGTCCAGTCACTGAGCTTGCTGAGTATCACCCCTGCTAAAAGAGCTTATAATAATGGCATGCTTATATATCACAGAGAAAAAAGATTACTGCACCGTAGGAGGTGGCTGTCAGTCCACTGCCTATCATTCTGCAGAGCAAGTTCCCTATAGCAAGTGATTCTTCATACGTCTTTTTTTACAAATGAGTTATCCCCTAGGAAAGCTTCATTAGATGCCTTCCATCACAACGTTAAGTTTATGTTAGTAGCTCCTAGGAATTTGAGGTAGGGTGCCATGCAAAGCCAAAGCATGCATGCAGGCACATTATGCACATGCTGCTGTATACTCTATTGGAGTATGTCTCCTACTACTTTCTTTCTCTCCACTGTTTAACCTTATCCAGCCCTTCTTTTACCTTCATGCTATGAATATGCATGCTGCTAAGTATGAGCAAGGCTTTGTGCAGATTTTTTTTGGAATCAAATGTAGGCAAGTCTTTACAAGGGCAAGGCTCCTACTTGCAGTTAAGAAGTATCTGAAACTGATCATTGAAATTGAAGTCATTAAATCAAATTAAACATATATGTAGGAGCTGACCTTTAGACTGGAAATGGCCTTCTTTCCACTTAAAGAAGAATTAGCTGTGAAGGTTATCTACCACCAACACACCAAGGGAACCAGAAGTCTAGAGAATATTATGCTTAGAAAGTTTTAAAGGACAAAACAAAGGATTTCTGCTCAAAAAAAAAAAAAAATGCACTGGGGACCTGGACTAATGAAACCTACACATGCTCCAACTCACCCCCTAAACATGTTACCAGAAGCATCTAGAATATGTAATAGAAAACAACATTTTCCTGGGGGTTTTTAAATCATCTTCCTGCAGTGAACTGAGATTGATGCCAGTCTCATGGCATTGGTGCAAACTGGTTCAAATTACCCTTGAAAATGGTATTTTTATTCCTTAAAATTACTTCCCAAATTTAGAATATTTTTTGTAGAACCCTATTGGACAACCTGGCAGAGTGTTAACTTCATCCCTATGGAAAGTTATATATGACTCCATAAGGAGGCAAGGTCAAATGATGTGTGGAAACTGAGCTTGGCTCTACATTAATATAGTGAGTATTCCTGACAGTGATGGGGGTCAATGCCCTTTTTGATAAAAGAACTGATTGCTTTAGGACTAGATAATATCCCTTCATTTGGCCATGGGAAATCTTAGGCTCACCCACTATGTGATTTGTCCCCTTGAGCTCAGGACGCTCGCTATAGATCATGACAGCTCTTTGTGGAAGAATTTGAGTAACAGAAGAAATAGGTTTCCTAGATAATCTGGAGAAGACCGAAGTAGCGAAGGACTGAACCACAGTAGAAGCAACAGAGAAATTAAATTTTTATTCAAGATGGGCAAGGACTTTACTAGGTTAATGTCAGATTATTACATATGCTAGATCAAGCTTGACGACTACTGTGATGGGTATCAATAACTATCCCATCTCAGAGAATCTGTGTTTCTCTTCTGGTTTTACTTACAGTCATATGCTGTGATGCGTTTCTCAGAGGAACAGAATGCAGTATTCTCTTGCCAACGGAGGAGACCATGCATCCACAGCACCATCTTGAAGCAGGGAAAGTACATACAAGATCTACATTTTCCATTAAATATCCCAGTATAGTTAAAATACTGCCTCTTTAGAGTAAGACATATGACAACTACTCCCCAAAATCAGTCACACAGTCTTTTCCATAACATGTCAAAGCTCCTGAGAAGGGATGTCAGTGTCATGACCCGCAGCTATGGGAAAGGAAGCTGAGGTACGAAGCTGTGGGAAGATTTGATCAGGGGCATCCAGGAGCTGATTAGAAAAGCAAGAAATCCTGATTTCTAGGCAATCTTTCTCCAACTTGCATCCCAGGTAACTGGCAATATAGACAGTTGGGACAGGGAAAGGGAAATGGAGTTTACAGCAGGTTTTTGAAGATCTCATTTGAATCTGTGTTGTTGTCGTCCTCTGAGCTCACTTCTAATTCCATGAGAGATTCAAGAGATGACCAACATACTATAATTAGCTAAGTAGGTTAGCCTATGGTGACAGAAATTAGCCACTCTTCGCTGTGCAAGAAGTAAAAGCTATATTCAGACCACCTATAACAAACTTCAGATTTTCCTCATTTCAGGTTTACCCTCCCAGAATTTGGGAGTCCAGTTAATCAGACCTTGAGTCAGTTGCCTAAACATAAGTCTTTCCTTCCATCTGCAATTTTCTAGGCTATATCAGAGGCCTGGCATGTGTGACATAAGTTCTATGGCAAACCCATACAATTCTGGAGTGGCAGCTGGAGGCCATGTAAGATTGCTCTGGGTACCTCAAATTATGCTAAACACCTGTGTTAAAGCAACCGAATGGAGCTCTTTAGGCTGGAGCCAGGCAGGGTTACCTGCAGATATTGATTCAGCTCATTTTAGGTAAGAATTTCTCATAGCAGGTGACTTCATCACTGACTACAGAGGACACCTATGGCAACCACATGCAAAAGTTCAGTTTTATAGGTGCCTAGAGCTGGGAGGGATGAGGCTGAGCTATAGCCCCCCAAGTCTCTGTTGCTTGATTCCTTCTGCACTTCTCAGCTCCTCTGTCAATTGCATGGAAAATCCTGCTATCGGTATTTGGAAGAACTTTACATCCACTTTGCAGAAGTATAGATAATTACACAATAAGGCCTGTTTCCTCCCCGCCTCAGAGAGATGTGAGAAAGACACTGTGAAGAATAAAACAGTTGAGTCAGATTAAATTTACCATGTCTGCAAGATTTTCTGCTAAAAGGTTACCTTTGATTTAGTGCTTCAGCCTCCAGACTTTTTCTTCCTAGCATTAAATTCTATTGTAATAAACTTTTACAATATGCATCATTATAGGAAACTTAAATAGGCTTAGCTCTTGAGTGAGACTCAGAGACAGTAGAATAGAGAGAAGAAATGCAAGGTGTCTGGCTTCTTGAATATTTAAGAAAGATTCTTCTTTATTAAATAATGCATATTTGGGGATTTTGAATTCTAAATTTTCAAGGTCAAGGTGGAAGGAGGTCTGTCTGGAAATCCCTGATCTCAGCTCCTGCCTCTGCCTCTTCCTTTGCCAGATGGCCTTGTGCAAACCAGAGGACAACCCAGCCACTGAGCCCCTCAGTTCCAGCTACAGTTGAGCACCTAGGGCAAATGGGCTGTTAGTACTCAACCCCCTCAAAGAAGAGCCATGTCAATTTCTCTTTTTATTCTTTACATCATTCTAATATCTGTGAGGAAAGGCTTAGAAAATATAAATATCTCAGCTTTATACCAAAAAGGTTGCAGGTGGTTTTAAAGTAAAATCCAGGGTCACTTTTCTGCTTATAATGAGCATTGCAGTGCAGGATGGGCAACTGTAGAGACCCCAGATTGGACAGAGAATCGGTCTCCTAGTTATTACAGTGTTTTATGGAGACATTTGGCCTCAGGTATATTCTCCTTCCTATTCTTCTGGTAATTCATTTGTTTAAAGCAATATAATTGTCCACAAAAATCATGCTACACTCCTTTCTAAAGCTCTAAGCATGTTGGTTATTTAATAGACTTTCTGTCACACATGAGTGAAATGAGATTTTCAGTACCTTGTACATTTGTTTGTGAAAAAGAGGGAATTTATATCCTGTTTTGTTCTTCATACACTCTTGGAATATCAACTATCAGCCCTAGGACAGCCAAGGAGCACGCATCAGCTAATGTTTCATTTCATGGCCTGGTATAAACACAGAGAAAAATAGTTGATCCTCACAATGAATAATGTGGATCTAGACAGGGGCTGAAATTTGTCCATGTTCTTAAAATAACAAATCCTTCATCCTGTCTATACAAGGAATGGGGCAGAGCCACTGTACCACCTCCAATGTCTTCTGAGAGGCAGAAGGAAGGGAGCATTAAGATGGAAAAAACACCCTGATATACTCCTTTTCCAATTATTATTCTGCTTCTCCCCTGCCAGCCTGCAGAGAGTTGCCTTAGAAAGCAGTGCCCTACACTCATCAAGCATTAGAGTCCTCAGGATTTTCTCTTTTCCTGTAGCTCAACAGCAGATTTCAGATAATCAGGAGTCTGTGAGTTTGCATGTGGCTTGGCCGTTTGGGGCGCCTGTACAGCTCTGGGAGACCTGATTCCTTCTCTTGATTAAGTGAACACAGAGAGATCCCTCGAGGGGTGAGAGGGAAACAAAATAGCTTGAAACATTGGCTCATGATTTGCATTGCAGTGTCATTTGAAATCAACAAGAGACTCCAGTGCCCTCCATTTAAGACTCTGGCTTTTTTCCCACTAGATTCAGTAACATACTTAATTCTTACAACACCCTTAACACTTTATTTTATTTCTGGCAGTGCTTATTCTAAAGGTCAAAGGACTCACTGACTTTCTCAATTGGCAATACTGTTTTATTTAATTATGTTTAACTGCAGGAGACACACCTCTCATCTGTCCTGAGGCACATCTGCAGACACAAAGTAACTACAGTCCACAGGGAAACCTTTGCTAATGAGTGTCAATGGGATTCTACAAACTAATTTTTCAGAAAAAGCAACAGCAAACGGACAGACCTGCTGGTTGAGCAACTTAAACTGAGTCGGATGCAGCAGTGATTATCAGAGCAAAGTGTCCCACAAGTTCCAACCAAGAAGGCAAAAATATGTCACAGAACCATATAATTACAGAATGGTTTGGGTTGGAAGGGACCTTAGAGATCATCTAATTTCAACCCCCTGCCATGGGCAGGGACACCTTCCACTGTACCAGATTGCTTCAAGCCCCATCCAATCTGGCCTTGCACACTGCTAGGGATGGGGCAGCCACAGCTTCTCTGAGTAACCTGTGCCAGGGCCTCTACACCATCTCAATAAAGAACTTCTTCCTAACATCTAATCTAAATCTATCCTCTTTCAGCTTAAAGACATTGCCTCTTGTCCTGCCACTACATGACCTTGTAAAAAAGCCCTCTCCAGGTTTCTTGCAGGACCCCTTTGTGTGCTTGAAGGCTGCTTTAAGGTCTCCTCAGAGCTTTCTCTTCTCCAGGCTGAACATCCCCAACTCTCTCAGCCTGTCTTCATAAGAGAGATGCTCCGGTCCTCTGATCATCCTCGCAGCCTCCTCTGGACTTGCTCCAACACATCCATGTCCTTCTTATGCTGGGGGCCCCAGAGCTGATTGAGCAGGCCCTTGAGTTTGCAGGAGGTGATCCTTGAGTATTAACCAGCTTTCTTGTACCCTTCTTCCCTCCAGGGATTTATCAGGGCAGATCCCTGAAGAGACTGAAGTCTGCTCTCCTGAATATCCCCATTAGTGAGCTTGCTGTGTGCCTTCCTCACTTCCCTAAGGATCTTGACCTCCATCATGAACTTCATGTTCCCCACCAGCTGATTAAAAGGAGGTCCAACATAGCATCTCTTCTCACTGACTTCTCTATCGCTTGGAGAAGGAAGTTATCATCAATATAAATTTTTACTGTGAGTAATATTAGTTGTGTTTGGCCCTGATTGAGGGAAACAAAACAAGAAGAAGTGTTCATTAAGAACTTCACACTGACAAGCCAGTGAAAACTCTAATTTACTTACATAGGTAAATAAAAAAAGCTTAGTGCAATTTGTCACTTCTTGCAGTATTCCCCCTGCTGTAGCTAGCAGAACACATGAAGGGCTATGCTCTAAAAACTGAGACTGGGGGATGAAAAACTGGGGACAAATATTGGGTCCCAAATATTGGGCAGGTAAGGATCCCCCACGTCACTCCATGCTCCCATGATCTCATTGTTTGGCAACTTTTTCCAGGACTTTTGTTTCAAAATGGAGTATGTTGGGGATTTATCCATGTGGAGGTGCTGTACCAGGCAAAGGAAGGCACAGTTCTTTTTTTAAACACGTATGGAGAAACAGTTCTTCATCCTCTGCCAGGTTTGCAAACCAGTTCAGTGTTTACCTTAGGCAAGGGAGGAAGGGAAGAGTATTTGCAAGCCTCTGTTTTAGTGCATTTGCCTTCCTCGCTGTTGGGAGGTGCAGACTTTGTTCTGACTGTGGGCTGAGCAGTTCAGTACAGGTTTGAAGAACACCCTTCTTCTTGGCCAAATTCATTGTTTGGAAGCTGGCAGCTGCCGAATTTATTGCTGCGCAAAGCAAATGAATGAGTAGGAGGAAAAGTAGGAGGAACAGAAAGTGCCATTAATCTACTCTTTGCTGAGCTTGTGGGAAAAAAAATAAGACAAGCATAATTCCTCTAGGCTTTCAGTATGGAGATGAGCGCAGCAAAAGCAGCTGGATATTAAATACTAGCATATTAGTAGGATGAAGAAGGCAAAGAAGGTCTCATGTCTTCACAGTACAGGAAGCCTCTTTCCACACTGTTCTGTATCAAGATCTCACTCAGGGCTGCTCTGACTCCCTGTCACCCTGCAGATCCTATGGCAGCACCCAGACCCACACTTACCCCATCACCAAGTCAAGATGTGGACCTGCTTCCCTGCAAAGCTAGAGCTCACTTGTGCTAAGCACAGAGAGTCAGGTCTAAGATACATGTATTAAATAAAAGCAAGAAGTATGCAGGTAGTGCCTTTTCTGTAGTCATCTTTACTCCTAGACATGTTTGTTCAGAAAGTATGAGGCATTTTATGAGCTCAAATTGTTTTCTTGGAAAACGCTATCAGTATTCTGTACAAGAAGGAAAATCCAAAATACAAAAATCTATCTTTTACTGTAAAGGCCACTGAAAATACTTCTTTCAATGAAGCAAATGTCATAAAAATACAAACTCATTTTAAGATCAAAATAGTTTACAGAAGTGTTTTTTAATAAGCCATTGATAGCCTTCCTGCTGCAGTGGCCATTTCTCAACATAGTTCTACAGTAAAGACCATTGAGAGATATTATAAAGGCAAAGTATGCAGGAAGAAATGATTTTTTTATTAAACCAACTGATCTAGTTGGGTATACAAGCAGACTTTTGAGTATTCCCAGCTTTTCTTCAAGTGATGTCCAGAGAGGAGCAAAGTGGTTAACCCAACTGTGGGAATGCCACATGATAAAAAATGGATTTATTTAAGAATAAAAACCTAATGTGGAAGGAAGCCCATAAGTCCACTGTAAAATCGTCAACAGATGGGAATAACAAAAGACAAAGCAAGGGAGCAGAAGGCATGCCAGGGGCAATTTTTTTGCTTCAAGGGAAGCAAATGATAGGTAGAACTCCCTAATCCAGCAGGTTTCATACTCCTATCTCTGTGTAACTTGTAATTACATGACTTATTAAGGAGTTTTTTTCTTGTTTAAGTTGACAGGAGATAAGCCAGGTCATTGAGACTCAACAGCCACTTCATGCTCTGGGAGCATATCAGGAGTTGCAGCACAGGAGTCCAGCCAGAGAGGAAATAGACCTATTTGTTTCTGTTCTTGCTGATTGAATCTGCTGCTGGGATCACCATTTAAAATGTGAAGGGTATTTAAAGTGGAATTGACTCAACCAAAACATTCAGCAAATCCCCAGAGGTACAGATGTAGAACAGTGGCAAACTTCCAGCCTGCCATAGCAAGCATTCAAAATCCTCTGGAAATAAATAACTTCAAGGCTTTAAAAGGATAAGAAAGGACAGCCAAGCCAGACAGATCTCTGGGCCTGTTCCTGAATGCCCCAGACACGCATAACTTCAGCTGATTTCCAGTCATGTCATCTTTCCAGGACAAGCATTAAGAGACTGCTGCCTTTGTGCAGAGCAAGTATTGCTGCTTCCATCCCAGCACTGTGGTTTACATGCGGATGGATGTATAAGAGGATGTTTTGGTTCAAACAAAGAGTCTATATAAACCAGTTCTAGACTCCAACAGTGGTGATAAGCCATGTCCAGTGAAAAATAAGAAATGGACATACATTTACAATATTTCCTCACATATAACCTCTTACTATTTTCAGCTGAGCAGATTTTCTAAACCTCATGTGCTTTGCCTGTTTAATAATCTTCTGTAAATCTTCTCTTTCATATACTTGCCCAGGCTCTCCTTTAACTTTTATGCATTCTTAACGTCCTTTGGCAGAGAGTCCCACAGGACCATGCCTTCCTTCTGCCTTCTATTACTTTTGAACCCGTCTCCCAAGTAGCTCCATCTTACAGACATTCATCCTTGCCTGGGATGAAATAGCCCTTATCCACTCTCTCTGCATCCAGGATTCTGTAGTCCTTTAGTGTATCCCACCTTTCCAGGCTGAAGCGTTACAGTCTAACAGCTTCTCTCCTATTCCTTGGCCCCACAGGCATCAGAGCCAGTTATTTTGCCCTGGCACTTGTCAGATGGGTACAGCTGGTGCAGTTGAGTTTAAAGATGGAAAGAGGCCTCAACACTGGGCTGCTTCAAGGGAGAAGTGATCAAACCCAGTCCCGTGCTTGGAGAAGCCCTGCTAGGTAGAAGGGGCACCAGCCATGACCCAGCAAGAGATGGTCCCTGATCACAGGACACAGAACCACACATCTCCCACCTCTTGAGGCAGGAGGCAAAGGCTCTATTGCTGCAGTATGACCCAGTGTGGCCTTTCTCCATGTGGCTGAAGAACTTTCAGCAACTGAGCACAAGGCAGCAGCAACCTCTAATAGCTGGGAGCACTCTGAGATGCTGCTAAGATGCCACATGGTGGGATGGTCCCAAACACTGCACAGTCTAAAGTGATGAACAATGATGGGTTGTAAACTACAACCGAGTGAAAAACATTGCCTGTATTTCACCTTACATGATTTTTATATGATATATGTATGACACGAGTCATATAGATATATATCTCATATATTGCATGGATACGTTTTGCATTCCAGACCTATTCTAAAGAACTTTGCCTTAGCATAATAATATGCTTTGGTCACATCCTATATTTTCTTTTCATAATTCCCAAGAGAATGAAAAACTATTCTCATTGAACAAATCAGCTTTTTACATTTAAAAAAAGCAAGTATTTTCTATAATACAGGTTTTCAGAATCATTCTGTCATTTGTTAAATGACTGTACTTTCATTAGACAAGACAAATTATCTAGAGCCCCAGGAAAAATTAATTTCATGGGGATGCGAAAGATTGAAGACCTATTGGTAGAGTACAATATATGCTTGGCAGATGTCCCCTGCCTAGGGCATGAAATGGCCTGACTATTATCTTGTCTATGGTTCAAAAGTAATTGTACACATTGCACACAGAGCAACACACACTCACAGAGCAAACACCTGGTGATGATGGATATCACTGCTGATACAATTCCCACCTAGAAACTATAAGGGCTAGAAAAATATTGTAAATTTTAAAAGGTAGTATGAATTAATTAACTGCAAAGAACACACACAGCTACATTCAAGGGAGTAGAGCTATGACAGTAATTGCTGAATTGAGTATTTTTAAAAAGCCCTTTTGTTCTTACTGGCATCAAAGCTATTGTTGAACTGTGCTGTACTGTCAGCATTGTGAATATTACGGGTTTAGATCCACGCATGCAAAAGATCAAAAGCAGTGATGAAAGATTCTGTAATTATTAGTAATTGCTTCCCAAGTGACCATTTTTAAAAAAAGATTCTTTATAACAAACTGTTCGCTAAAGACCATGGGTTGAACTCATATTTTCACAGCAAGAACATGAGCCCATGGAAATTATTTCACACATTATCATCATAGCTGGAAACTACCACTAATAAGAAATACAAATGCTACATGAAATCTGGATATCGTTATTACAATTATTACTTGTAACTTTAATGCAGATTGCAATGTTACTTTTCAATTAAAAGAATTTAAAGACTAAAAATAGAAGTCAGTTAAACTAGTTTCAGGTTGAGCAAAGTTTTCATTTCTCTAATACTGTGTTCAGAACTGCTTCATTCAAGTAAAATATAATTGGTACATCAGCAATGAGCAATCCTTGGCTTGTAAAAGGTGCTTTCTAGGCTGAAGTCTCCATCCATTTAAAAGGTAAATCTTTACACATATAGCTACAAGCACAGACACCAAGGGAACTATAACAAAGCCTAAAAAGGATGCAAAAGCTGCATCATGCCCTCTTCTCACATACCCATCCCATTGCCAAATGGGATCAAATGTGTGTCTTTAGAGCTATATTTCATGTTTGAGCCTAAGGTTTGTCTTGGAGCTGCTCTTGCTCATTCCAGGACTGAATTTGTCCTGAATAAGTTAAAATCAAAGCTATGGCACTATTAAAAATAGTTTATACATGACAATAATAGTCCACTATGTCTTATTAGAAAACATTCAAAACATTTATGAAATTATGGTGTTTTGCTGTCCAGATGTAGCATGAGTTGCCTTTTTCCTATCCTTTGCTGAGGATGGGATCACCTGTGACTACATGACCTACACAACATCTGCATTTCAGTCAAGACAAGCACCAGAAGGGAACAGCTCCCCCATGAGCTTCTAACCCCTGACTATCATCCTCTGGGGCATTTTGGGATGCACAGCTGCAGCTGTCCAGCTCCAGGACTTTCTTCCTACATGTCAAAGCCCAGTGCAAAGGGTCAACAGACCACAGAGTATATGAGACACTGACAGGGAAAGCAGGAGTTTGGGCTTTGTTGGGGAGTGGTCCCTACTTCTCCTCTAGATCAGATACCGGAAGCAATATGTGTTTAATATATCAAGTGCTTGAAATGTTCTGTTAAAATCACTGCTAGGATTAATTGCAATCTTATGCTCCTTAGGGAAGAAACCTTACTGTGTCTGTCTGCAAAGTGCCTGTTTGGATGCTGTACAAATTAATAAAGAATAATAACAGTGGTGCCTGCATGAAAAGCCAGCCCTTACAGATTGATCTCATTCCACTGAAACCAATGGGACAACGCAAAACCTTCCATTATGTGCAGAAAACAACATTCAATATGTGGTTTGTTTATGACCTCTGAAGAAGAACACATAGAAAACCCCTTCAAGATGTCCTTTAATGCAGCCAGGGTTTTTTTGCTTCAGTTACGTAGCTGTGTTCAGTATGCTAAAGCACCCTACTGAAGTCATCATGTGGTACTGCTATTTCCCACATTAAAATTAGAATCTGTTATCCCTTACAATATAGCCCCCTTTATCATGCCAAATGGCTTAATTCCCTTGCGGTTTCCTTTCTGTCATGGTTCAGTCTCCCATCTAACTTGTAAGACACATTGATACCGTAATATCTATGTCTGCCCCAGGATAAATGCTAATTTATCATACAGGGGAAGTAAGAGTTCTCCCCTAACATACACAAGGCTGTAATAGGAGACTTCAAACAGTTAGTCCAATAGCTCCATTACCTTCCAACAACTCCCTCAGTATCATCTCCAAAAATAAAGCCAAATTTTCTTCACTTTCATCAGTGCGATTCAGAAGTAACACAGTGAACTTGATGCTTCCCCTCCAGTAGGGAAGAGTTAGGGCTGGTGATTCTTATTCATGAGGTAAGTGCAGAAACAAATCATGTAACTATTTTATTTATGTTTCTTCTAATTATTCAAGGCACAGCTCATATTCATCCTCCTTAGTGCCTGTCTGTATTCTGCACTTCCCCATCACAGCTTACACATTCTTCTGTATGGGTTTTGATATCTGTTTAATGTACCCTGACTTGCACCACATTTTCCCTGCACTTTCCATATACTGTGTCATGGGGTGAGGGGAGGGAGAAAATCCAAAGGAGAAGCATTAAGAAAGCCCACCAGGATGACATTTTAAATGGCAAGAAACATGCAGGCCCATCCTCTTTTCAACACAAGGGAGATTTACTCACACAGTTCCTATTACCATTAATGGTAGTTATATGTATAATTTCTCCCATACACTGAGGGGAAAATAAACTTGAGAGAGGAGAAATAGAGGGCATTCAAGGGGAAAATATTTAATATGTAAAGCTTGTGGCTGCCTGTTGGTAATGAATGTGGTAGGCATAATAATGGTAGTAATAGGAAAAGACACTTATATGTCTGAGTTAGGGTTATTGTAATATGGCAAACGTACATAGAAGAAACCATCAAAGAAACCACTAAACATAATTTTGAGGAGACAGTAAGAAAATATACATAAGACTAAAGAGAAAATAAAAAGGAGAGCAGAAGCGGGACTTGGAAAAAGCCAGCAAAAGCAGGAGGAAATCAGGGGTGTTTTCACCTAAGGAAACAGCAGCTATCGGCAAGAGTACCAGGAGGACTGGGGAAAGGGCAAAACCAGAAGAGATGACAGCAGCATGATGCAGAAGGCACAAAGATATTACCATCCATCAGAAGACAAAAGCAAACACATTCAGAAGAGACAGGAATAAATTAGTTTACAGGATGATAAGTGACTCAGACTGTTCAATATAAGAGTCTTTAGGTAATGAGATTATGGACCAGAAATAATCACAGAGGCTAAAGCTTACAAATCACTATTAAAAGGGGCACTCTCAAGTGGATCCTGGCAATTCAGATAAACCAGTGGCCCAAACAGTATGAAACACAGGCAGAGGTCCTGGGATAGCACTGGTGCTATAGACAGATAGACATCATATGTGAAATCATATACCACAGTATATCACCAAACTCACTGGCATTTACTGCTCATAGTCCTTTTACGTAGGAGCACCAATACAAATAAGCAATACAGACATGGCAATACAGATAAGATGCAGCTGCACCTATAGTAGGAGTTACCAAAACACAAATATCACTGACTTACACAAATAATTCATTTTTAAGTGGTCCCAAGACTTGAGAAGTAATTGTCAGCAGGGAATTACCACTGAAGTAAGGTGGCTTTCAGGCTACCCTGACATTCATACAGGAGCACCATGCAGCCGGAGCACCAAACACTGAGCACAGACAAATGATCAAGCCTCTGTCACCTAGGACAACCATTTTAGTGTAGAATTAATAACCTCTAATTGATGAAATGCTCTCTCCTTTGACTTTAGAGAAGGTCCAGGTAAGAAGCTTAAGGCAGCTATCTTGTCTGCAGCCTGCAAATCACCCTGAGTGATTTGGTTAGGATAAGAAGAGAAATTTCTGTTCTGAGTCGTGGTCTCAGGCATGTCCACAGCTGTCTTGTTCTGCCTCTGAACTGTTTCAAACCTCTTTCACATGAATGGGACTACATGAATTTTAAGCAGAAACTTAGCCCATTGTATGCAAAATAGAACGTAATTCAGGAATAATTATTCTAGTACAAAATGGAGAGCCCATTTAAAATACTGGTGAATCTTGGTTCTGTAGAATAAATATTACTGAGTCTAAAGCCTCTAGCTGAGGAAAGGCAAAGTAAATCCAGGTTTTTGAAAGTGTAAATTATGAAAAAACACTGATCAGATGTTGCTTCTATAAATAATAACAGCTCATTAATTCTCCCTTTGCTAATCCACACATCTAAAGAACTCACCAACCCCTTTAACCCCAAGGGGACCCATCCCACTTCTCAGCAGAGTTTTAATTTATGTTAGTAGCAAGATCTCATATTTCTAGGAATTCATTAGTTTTAAAAAATCCTATTACAGTATGTTTATTGGCACGTTTGAAGATATTATCATAAATAACTGAAACTCAAGTACAGATGTTCAAGGCATTAACAAACTACATTGGCAAGGCATCATACCTGAATCTTTTTTTTTAAGGCACATCCTTTCATTCATGGCTCAATTTCATGCATATGGAGTGATTCCCAAAAAAGGTCTGCTTAATCCAGAATATAGAGTTTACAAGCTGCACAGTGTCCTGAGTGGTCTGCTGTATCAACACAAGTTTCACATTTAATTGCCAAGCTTAATTAGTGAACAAAGGATGCTGTCGCCACCCATGTGAGAAAATGCAGACTCCCACCATTTAAATATACAGACAAGGGGTCATCTAGTGAAGATCCTGAAATCAAAGTAAGAAAATTAGTAATGTGAGCCCTGATGTAAAGTAAGGCACAACCTGTAGTGCCAATATTAGCATTCATCAGGCAGAGCTTTCTCATGCAGTGGTGATCTGAAGTACGAAACGCAGCCGAGTAATCAATCAGGAAAACAGGCCTTCCACATGGATGGCAGACAACCACTTCTTTCCCGAGTTGTCCTATGGGATGTACTCAGTGCAGTGGAGCATAACAGATGATAAAGGATTACGCTGTGGTGTCATTAAACTGATTCTAAAAAAGATCATGAGGTGTTTTCATGCCCTACAAAGCCAGCTTGAAGGAGGACCACATCAGTATGTGGCATGGGTGTACTCATGGATCATCCCTAGACTTAAACTAATATCAGACAGATTCAGAGCAGATACCAAACCAATTCAGAGCAGGTAGGATTCATCTCACCAAACTTTAGCCACCTAACAGTGAAGCATCTTATATGAGCTTACTTGTCCAGACTCTCTCTATCCTGACCAGAGGCCCCTCTGGCAGGCTATTTATTCTCACTTAATATATCTGGGATCTAACACAGGTGGGACCAGGCTCCTACTGGAGGTGCCTATCTCCTTTCTCTGAACACAGAGAACCTCAACAGCAGGCTGAAACCATACCCCTAAAGAACTGAAGGCTGCCAAAATTAAAAACAGGAGAAACAGATTTGTGCAAGATTGTGACAAGGACTAGCAAGGTGAGAGAGATGACTGCGAATTCTTACAAGAGGACGTAATTCAAGATTAAAAAAATATACAGTGAAAATTAAGTCTGAGTGGAGACTGCTGTCTATATAAATCAGAGCAATGGACACAGAGAGGGAAAAATAGCTATATAAGCTAAGAGTCAGCACTGAAGAGCACATACATATGTACTAACGAGATGTAAACTCATCCTGGAGATAGATCAAAAGACTTCTAACCGAGGATCTAGAACAGCCTTTCAGAGCAGTGCGATCTCCTATTCCTGGAATGTCATTGCTTGTACAGAAGCTGCTCTGCTACGTTTATGTCACACTTTAAAGACATTACGATGAAGCACTTAAAACTGCTTGTGTAACCCTTGTTGAAGTACAGGATACATAAGTATCAGACAACTATTCTGAACCAAGAAATTACCTGCTCCAATGTGAGATGTACACGTGTCAAAAACATCTCCACATTTAAGTGTTAGGATAATATAGCATGGAGGTTTAAAGCTGGGCTCTTTCTGTTTGGCTGCCAAGTTTCAACCCAAGCTTCTCCGCATGTCAGGATCCAACTCTTCATTGTTATCACTGTCACCGAGATCATGAGTTTCCCCTCGTCCCCCACTGATTCCATAGGAAAAGCAAGTGATTGTGGGCACTGGTTTCACAATGGGCAGCCATGTGGTAGAAGCTAACTTCAGCATCACATCACAAATTAGAGATGGGAAGAGAAGGCTAAAATAGAGCATCCTGAATTCAGCTATAATTATGGTATTGTGGTTTTGATATTTATGTTCTTCTGAAAATTATATAGTGACCTGGCACTGCCAGACATCAGACTGGACTTTAAGAAAGCAAATATACAGCAGACCAAAGGGAGAGATGTTTAAAGAAATAGCATTTCAATGCACTTTACATGAGAGTTCTGAAACCCACTGGGTATCTGCAAGGGGGCCTCACATTTGCAGGGACTCAGAGAGCAGTGGTCCTAATTGCTTAGTAACATACATTGCATGGATTCAGTTCATTCTGGGACGCCAATGCAATTATTTCTAGGTTGGCAAGATTTCTGGAACCTCTGACACTTTCTGCTCCATTACCTGGAAACAGAAATCTCCCAGAGAATCCAAGTCCCTGGGAATAAAGACACCTCTGCCATTCTCCCTTTGTAAACAAAAAATCTCCAATAGTGAAATCCTCAGGAAACTTGTTCCTTGTGGGGTTTACAGCCACAAATTAAAGACAGTTATATTTGGAGGACCATGTCTAAGTTTAAAATGCAAGACAATGAATGCAAGACAGACTAAGCAGCAAAGCTACTAACATGACATGATGGATCAGTTTGGTGTAGCATGTAAGGTGGATGCTAACAGCATCATAAAGCAGCCAAGCATAATAACAGGAACACTTCAGCTGACACAGCTCTGAAAAATGCCTTTTTTATGAGCGTACACTTTGCAGAGAAAAAGACTCAAATTCTCACAACCTGGTTTCAGGCATTAAGTAACAATCAGTTCTCAGAGAAAAGTGCTGTGATGTATTACAGCATTGGGTCTTGCTGAGGAGGAGAGATTACATCATGATTGCATGCAAAATTAAACCTGAAAAACTGCATTAGAAATATCCATGAGTTTAAATTTCAGATCTATTTTCTTCCCTCCAGAAAGTACTGTTTTAATGTTAGGAATCCCACTGACAAGCACTCTTGAGTACAAGCTTCATACCATCCTGGAAAGAAACAATACAACTGCTTCACTTGTGCTCATTAAATATACAGTGCATAAACTCTGGCTTTGGAAATCTCATCGGCAGAAGGCTTCTTTCTTCTTTTTTTTCCCCACCCCTTGAGGATTACTGAAATCTCTGCATTATCCACTGAATAAAGACAATGTTCTGAAGCCCCAAGCTGTGACTAAGGTTTTGGTCACACATGCTGCAAGGTAGGGAAACTAGAGGCTGCCATTGCAAAATGCATTATAATAGAAATTATTTCCTTTCTAAATAATTAAGCACCCAACCTTGTTTATCACATGTACTTCTCACTTTGCATTATGTACTCAGAAATATCTGGCTACAAGACACAACCTGCTGGTTTTGTGATGATACTGGTATGCTCATTGGAAAAAAAAGCCATTAGAAGTTCAGCAAGGCTCTGTTAAAACTTCTTGCTCTGCAGTTCCAGCCACTGCTTCTCAGATTGTTCTGGTCACCTCATTTCCATGAAAATGTTCACTTTCCGTATTCACCATCACCTGCACTTACATATACTGTTACTCTTAAACACTAGTCATTTTAGGACTCTCCTGATATTCCCACTGAGTTCAGGCTACAAGTGCATAGACACTTTTTTGGTGATGCATACAGTTCCTTGCGCCCTCCTCCTCATATCTGTGACTGCTCATTCCTACTCCCACAGTATCCTTCCAATTGTGCCAGCACAAACATTTGTGCAGCCGTGCTGGGAACCAGACAGGGGAATTGATCCAGCTAAAAATAACTTATTCTATTTTTCCCCAAGTCAATTTTCAGGCAAAGCAGTTCCTGATGTGGCAAGGTGGTGGAAATCTGGTGGCTGCAGGAGCAGGAGGTGGGACAAGGAGAGCAGGATGCCTTCCTGACACCCCAGCATCCAGTTATGCTGGCTTAAGGTGGTTGTAACATAAGGTGCAAGTTTTCAAGGCTGACACTGTTGTAAGAATATTAGCATGGTTTCCAAGTCTGATATCCAGAGGCTCCTTTGTGCCCTGCTCTAGCCAAATGCAGTTATTAACAACACTCACAGAAAACAGACAAATATCAAAACTGGCAGAAGTCCTCAGGCCTAATGCAGGCATCTCAAATAGGACAAAGCTTCATAGGACAAAGCTACATCCAGCACCCAGTCTTATCAAGGGAGCAAAGGGCACTAGCATCAAGTTTCCATGTGATATGAGACCTTCTGTAGACTTCCTGGAGCACGGGCCTTGCTATGTAGTGCACAGCCCCATCATGATGAGATGATATCTATGGTTTCTCTCCCTTACGAGGAGCACAGGCTGTCCTGGGTTTAGCAGTAGCAGTCAATTTAGCTACTGCTACACCCAGGACACAGGCATTGTCACACAACCTGCTAGACTAAATTCTTATGCTTACTATTTGTTGCACTTGTCCTTCAAGCAATAAATAGCTTGAATTAAAAAACACAACATGAGGAGAACTACTAGATGCCCATAATAATTTTCTGAAGCATTACAAAGTGTATGAGAAAATCCCCTGAAGTGCTTACCTCTTGAAGAGGACAGAAAATAATGAAGCATATGCTATAATCTGGAGCACACAGGTACAAAAAAAGCAGGTGATATTGCTGATCAGTGCAAGGAAAGGCATAGAAATGATGTCAACGAGAATCTGCCTTCAACCACTCTAGATCAGACGTAACAGCATAAGTACAGCAGCCAGTGGATGAGGTACAGAGGAAGTAGAACCATGGTGAAAAATGAGCAAGGCAACAGTGGCAGCATTGTACGCATCAGAACATGTTCCAGTGATGGTGGGAGGTGAGGGTCTGGTGAGCAGATGTGGTGCCAGAGCTTCCAGACTAAATGTCTCCCACGGGGTTGGTGGAACAGGGCTCAAGTACCAGCTGGTGTCTTGCCCTGTCCTATGGTCTCAACTGCAAACAGCGCAGAAATAGAAACCTGGAGAGACATGTGAGTGTTAAAGACCTCAGAAAGAGTCTCAGACAGTAAAGAAAAAAGCTGAGCTCCCCAGATACCAGAAGGTCTGCAGCATACCAGGGATTCTACAAACACCTTGCCAACAGAGCACACTTTTCCATTATAAGTCACAGAACAGAATGGTTTTGGTTGGAAGGAACCTTTAAAGGTAATCTAGTCCAACCTCCCCTGCAATGAGCAGGCACATCTTCAACTAGATCAGGGTGCTCAGAACCACNCTCTGAGGCGATTTTTAGATTCTCTCAGGTTGAAATTATAACAGAACAGAATGGTTTTGGTTGGAAGGAACCTTTAAAGGTCATCTAGTCCAACCTCCCCTGCAATGAGCAGGCACATCTTCAACTAGATCAGGGTGCTCAGAACCACAGCCAGCCTGGCCTTGAACGTCTCCAGGGATGGTGCATCCACCACCTCTCTGGGCAACCTGTGCCAGTGCTTTACCACCCTCACTACAGAAAAATAATGGGGCTGACCTGCAGTTCCTGGCCCTCCCTCCCTCCCTCCCTCCAGCCCTTGCCTTCTCCTCAGCAGTGCAGCTCCTCTGCTGCAGAGCTGGGATTCCCCTCAGGAAAATCAGCCCTTAGCCCGGAAACTGCCGCACGAGTCTGCCCACACAAGCAGATCGGGATGGCAAACCTTGTCAAGTTGTGGACATCACCTAGACAGAAGACATCATAAACAAGGAGAAGACACAGGCTGGCCCTGCTCCTCCTGGCCAGGATGCCTGGCTGCTGAGCCCCCACATGTCCTGCCCCCGCTGACACCCGCTGCTGATTCTGTGGCCCTAAACCTACAGGTAATACCACCTGGGGTTCATTCTCTCTTGGTCTCTCTGAACTGCTGCTCAGGGTCCTGCTGGGGCTGGAAGGAGGTAGAGTAGCATCAGGTACCTGGTTTCTACGCAGCAGCGCAGTCCCTGCGACGCAGGCACCCAGGCAGTAGGTCGTCATGTCTTGCAGTTTCTGTTCTTACTCCAGGGTATTCTCTGGGCACTTTACCTAAATCCTGGGGCTCATTCTTGCTGCCAGTTGCTAAGTAATATTCAAAGATGGCCAAATATCTATCAACATGTTCTGATTTTTTTGTCTTTAGGAGGAGGATGTTATAGTGCTGTCAGGTGGTCCCCTGGCTCAAGAAGAGGAGAAGTAGGTGTCTGGGTAAAATAGTCGTCTGCAGCATGTGGAAATGGGAAACAAACTTGATAGAGCAGAAGTACTCCAAACCACCAGAGCAAGACAAGGAATATCAGCATAAGTGCTTCAGCAGGACAGGAACCATACACAGAACAATGCTTTGCCTCACACAGAAAGGAGTATCAAAATGACATTTTGGATACTCTTATTACCTGAACACTTTCTTGGTTTCATCTAATTGTTCAGACTATTCCTCCTGGAATAATTACTCCTCATGACCAAAATTAAGCTTTTCTCTTGGGGAGATGGGTAATTAAGCCCCTCAGCAAGCCTGGAACACATGAAAACATGTTCTTTATTTTTCTCTCAAAATGGACTGAAGTGATAGGCATCAGACACTTGGTTGTCTCTTCCCTGCAAACTCAGAGCTGGCTGGCCAACACAACTGTTTGGGGATTAGTCATCAGGGTATCCAGGCTTCAATATGAACAGATTTTAGCCACTGTTAGAGTGATTTAAAATGAAGAGTCAGGATACACTCAAGTCTGAGGGAAAAAACCCTACATGGGTCACATTCCTTTCCTTCTAAATGGAATTGGGGTTGTGCCTATGCACCCCAGAAAACAGGCAGGTGCATATTTGGATTTCAGCTACATGAGGAGTAAACCTGGAGAAATCCCACAGGAATCAGTGGGATTGCCCCTGCTGTAAACAAGTGTGTAAGAGTATAATTTTAGCTGACAGATATACACAGGCTCCAGTCACTCCACCACTGTTTACGGCATCAAAAAGGATGTATTAAATATGGTAGAATGATAAGGAATACCTTTCTCCTCTAGAAAACCCTGCCTTAGAGAGAAATTGAAAGCACTCTTGAATTTTCAGCAGCGATAACTTCAGTAGGAGGTTCTATCTGGCAACAGTTGAAAAGGCTGAAGAAGACATTCACACAAAAATGCATCAAATCCCAGAAACTTGACAAGACTGGCTTATGAAGCTGAACAGGATTGTTTAAAGCATCTGGCAACTCTATAATTTATTTCATTTGTCCCTTTCATACTGCCAGAGAGAGTCTGCCACACATGTGAGAACCAAGCCACATCACTGGATGCCTGATATCGTGCCAAGCCTCAAGAATAGTGACAAAAAAGTCTATTCCATTTAATTGCCAGGTGTCAAGCAAACTCATTACAGTGGGTGGAAGTCACTCTGCAACTGATCACCTGGAGAGACTTATCTCTGTGGCTGCTGCCCATACAGTCATAATTAAATAAAAGCAAATGGAGGAGGCACTGAATAATTATGACTGCAAGATAAATAAAATGCTGGGTAAGTAACTTCAAAAGTATGATTTAAGCATCATACTAAATAAAAAGTATCAGCATCTTCTGTGATACATTTTCACAATTAAGTAGTTCAGAAAATTAAAATAATCAAGAAAACAATAAAGTAAGTGAAGTGTTAAACTAAAAATATCAAATATATGTGACATGCACATAATAGGCAACAGGTACAAAGTCATTCTGACTCACTCTTCCCACATGCAAATGCAGATTCTGTGTCCTCTGCTAACTCTGTGTGCCAACAAATCTCACAATCACATTATCACAAAACTCTGTTGTCTGGCACTTTTTCTTATTTCACAGCACATAAGGGACCTGCCCCAGTTCTTCATGGGCATAACTGCATAGAGACTTCATCACTGGGACATGCCAGAGAGTCACTTTAACTGTGCTAGACCTTGCTTGGCAAGCTCAGTTATATAGGATTTCCTGCAATTTTTACAATGAGTTTATCAATGCCTTGGTTCTTCTGCAGGTATCAGACACAGACCCCATGTCACAGTGCTGCACGGTGTATCAAGGTCCCACCTCCACAAATGGTAAAATTCCCATTGACATCCAAGCGCTGCTGTTCCCACCCAGTGCAGACACCAAACCATGGTAATCTGTCACAGTGCTGTGCTCCTCACACAAGAAACTCTTGGGTTATCCAGGGTCTGTCAGCCTGGCTGTGGAAAATTTCCTGCCACTCCCCAAAATGCTGAGAAGGAGAAAGGTTGTTTCCTTTTGCCCTGGCAGGGAGATATGGGGGCATACTTCCATGAGAGATTGTTCACCCTTGGATGAGGTATCCAGATGAGCAGCCCTTCTGAAATCAGAAGATATGAAAGAAAGAAAAACTTCTCCAATTCCTGCAGCTTGAAGGTTAAAACGCATGAAGACAGTGTGTGTGAGGAGAGCTTTTGCACTTCCCACTTTTTGTTTCACACCTATGTTCCCCTAACACAGGTATATCTCAAGAGCAGTTAAGAATATGTAGGGCAGTACCAAACTAAAAAGTATGTTCCATCCACCACTGGTCTGAAATGTTTTCTTCCTTGTGAATATGATGTCATATAGCCTGCTGCAAAGTACTATTTGTTCAGTGCCATGTAATCTGCAGAGCTAGTAATTGCTCATTTGAAAGATCCAGTTAGAAAGTGTGGTGAAACGCCCTAATAACTCTTTTGAAAAATTTTTAATCCACATTTCATTAATCTTCTAAATACATATTTGCACAGCAGATTAAAAGTGCAGGAATTATGTATTTTACATATACAAAAGATGACCACATAATGGCTTCATGAGATCTTCAATCTAAAATCCCTTTTCTGATCTGTGTAGCAGTTCTACTCCTTGTTTGTTTGTTTGCTTTTCTGGCCATAAGCATACAGGATTATTGTTCTTTCTATGCAGGGAGAACAAAACGTCCTTAACAAACCTCATCAAATGCAAACACAACAAAGCAGCTCTAACCTACAATGGAAATTTACCCATGGAAAATTTCACATTTTTTACAGTGGTCTTTCAGTTGGTTTCAGCCTGTGACCTAAGACCATAGGAAGTGTCATGGACCTTTGAGGGGTCCACAAAAGGTAACTAAGCCCAGCAAGCTTAGCCATGCCTTTCAGCAGTCTAGGGAGTCAACCAGTCAGGAAAAGTTGAAAACCAGTCATCTAAACAAGCATATATAATTTTTGTGCATAAAAGAAGCTATCACCTCTTTTGAACCACGGAATACCACTTATTATTATAAGAAGAGCTTCACAGAAAAGAAAATTAGCTGTGTCTTTCAGTTAGGACATGCCTTCTGCACAACCAGACTAAAAAAAGCCATTTAATTATAGCAGTACGGAGCTCAACAGAGTAAATTGCCTTGAGAAACAGTGTGTGTTAGCTTGTCACTGATGCTGTTTGCACAGTCACCCACCAGCTCAGGCTGCACATAGTATAAATTTCTGTCTGCCTCAAAAATGCCAGGCAGATAATCCTTTAGTCATAACCTTGTGTAAGGAAGAGGTACATTATTATACCTTTATGTTTTAGTAGTGTCTCCATATGACAGCTGGTTCAGTGGGTACTGAACCTGAGACTTGGAAGGTCTCTACTCAACACTTTAAACATAAGTTACATACGCAATCTTCAATAAGTTTCTAGCCTCCTATCTGCAAAATGGAAATAATAATCTTTGCATCTGTGCTTAAATACTCCGTGAAGACAAATACTTTATGGAAAGGTACTCTTATAACTTAGAATACTGAATTCTGTCAATCAACTTTGCCAGAGATGACATCAAATTGAATACTCCAATAGTGAAGGGGAAAAAAACCCAACAATTATGCACTTTTAAACTCCCTTAAATCTTCCTTTTTTTGCCATCCTGTTTTGCCCTCATCATCCATCTTGAAGACTGATTATCTCTGTTAAAGATGCACCTGGCTTCTCAGTTTTACTTGTGAGTATTTGGAGACAGGCTGCAATGAAAAATCTGACTGCAACTTGTGAATTCACATTTAAACCTGTTGAGACCGTAGGCATGTGTCAACGTTTGCTTTCCGTTCTCATCTATGTACTGTTCGAGATCACTGAAAACCACACCACCCTTCCCTTTGGTTTAGGGCAGTCCCTCTCCATGTTCAAAGCAAACATGTATCCCTCATCTGGAAGCAGTGCCTCTCACCATCTGTTAGCAAGACAGAAGATTCTCCATTGTCCCTGTGTCTTCAGAAGTTAAGAAAAATCTCTGATATTTTAAAGACAATCTGAGTAGCCTGGATTTAAATAGGAACAACCACTACCATGATGACTAAGGAATGCTTGCCAAATACAGCATAAGTACTTCAAAGAGTGTCCTGGCAGGAAAGGGGAAATGTGAAAAGGAATGGCTTCCAGATATAAGATTCAATCCAGGTTCACTGTGTCAATGGATGAGGACATAGGTTACCATGTACCAAATTCAGAGGTAAATAGGAGTAGTGGGGGCTGTTATACTCTTGCCAAAGACTAAATTAAGATAATTTGCAAAATGAGTAAGCAGGAAAATATAAAAAGTTGGAGGAAAAACACTAATCCAGTCCAAACCACCTTCCACACCAAACTTCTTCCCTTCCTAGGTCTTTTCTAGCTACCTTGGCTTTACTGGTTGCAGTGGCAGCTGATTCTATGCAGTCTTTTGAAACATGTAGACTATTGCTGCCCTATTTAAAACATAGATAAGATACACAAACAAACAGATTAAAAAAACCCTCTATGAAAAATTCATTCTACTTTCTTATTTTTACTACAGTCACAGCCTAAAATCACAACACGGTATAAATTTTGACTATCCTCAAGAGGGCCACTGAAATGAAGCATTTGCTTGCTGAACCTCATTGACGGAAAAACATCTTGACTGGGTACATTTAAAACTGCTGCATATCTGAACTGTTTTAAGAGATTAGTTTGCATATTTAATATGTTAATGTTTCACAAGTAAGAAGATTTTCCAGTGACTTATTACAGGACATATAACTCAACAGAGTCCTGAGTCATTTAAGCTGGTACCTTAGACAGTAAATGGCAGTTACACCACTGCACACCGCCTCAAAGTCTGCCCATGGCAGTAAGCCAGTTTTGCAGATCCTCTTCCAAAATCAGGTTAGATTCTGTCTTTCAGTAGGCTATTTCTCAGTGGTTTATAATTTCACTGTCACTAGCACGTCAGTAAGACAGCATATCTTTTGAGCACTGATTAATTTTGCCATGACACTATTGAAATGTCAAGTATAAATTTTAACTCAGGTTCAGAAATGTTAATCAGTGTTGAAATATCCATAGATTGCATATATATCAAGGCCCATAAATACTCAGAGACGCCTGTCAGGATCCACATGACATTAGCAGTCTTGCTTCTTTCTAGCTGAAGGCCCACCAAGCTAAGTGTTCATCAGGACTGATAATGAAATATATCATCTTGAAACAAAAGGACATATTCTTGTATGTCTTCTAAGAGATCAAATATGAAGATATAACTCCTCTGGGATTTATATTTACTCACATTCTTAAATGATCTTTTGATTATTTACTCTCTCAGAGCTGCCACTGGCCACACTGATAAAATGCTTCTGTAAATATTGATGTCTAAAATAATCCTTTGTATTGCATATCTGCATAATTATAATCATAATATGCTTTTTATGGTTTAAACCTCAACCATTATGCTAGGTATAAAATTTTAGGAATCTCCAGACTTCAGGATATAAACTAATCGTTAATTATGAGAAAGAGGAAGAAACTTCCCTCAGAGCTATTTGACTGCTGAACAGTCTGCTATATTAGGTCTGCTACTCACATTGGAGCATTTTGTGCTGGAAACACTGAGCAAAGATCCTGAACTTCATGCCCTCATTCTAAGACAAGGAACAATCTCTATTCTTCCATTCAGCTTAGTAGGAAAAAAGCTACAGAAACTCTTACTTATGCCTTCATCCATGAAACCAATGTACTCAGCCAACCTGGAAAACACAAGCAAGATTTCAATCCATACCCAGAGGTCCATGCACTGAAACTGTACTCTGGAAAGATGTTTTCCATCCCCAGAAGAAAGGGTGAGGCCACCTTTTCCAGCCAGATCCAAGCAAGGGCTGACTCTAGCAGCACCATGCCAATTTGCACTGGCTGCATACCCGGTTCGCTCTTCAAAAGTGACACTTGAAGCACAAAGCACTCCAGCAGCCACTGCTGTCTAGAGACAAGGGGGAAACCGGAGAGCCTGTGCTTTCCTGGCAAGACACCCTTGCTTTCTTGGCACAGCTAAGCTGCCTCCTTCCCACTGCCTGATATGTAAACTACAGTCAGCCTATCCAGCAAAGAGATGCTACATACGTGAATGCATATGGCTGACCAGTCCCATCCCATGGGAAACCTCCAAGGAAAAGGGACACTTTAGGGAAGATCCTCAGTGGGTCTTCTCCCATCAGGAGCCACAGAGCACAAAGGTCCCTCCTGCAAAGGAGGCAGGAAGCTGCCCAGAACCTCCAGCTTTCCTGAGGGGTTTAAGGAAAATCTAAGGTGTTCAGGAGGCTCAAGAATGTATTTGGAAACACTGTCTGCGAAGGGACTATGGATACCTTAGGATAGATGAAAGCAAGATGCTCCACTAGTTAAACTGACAGGACTTGAACCAATACCTTCTAAAGAGTATAAGGAAAAGTTCCATCAACCAGAATTCTCATTCTAAAAATGATTTATGGTTTTCCAAGCCTGGCTGACCTTGGCTTGCAGTAAAGCACTGGTCTGTCAGTCTCTGTGTTGCCTCTGAATGTGGAGCTCACTTTCAAGAACTTTAAAGCTTCAATTTGAATTAATTTTTAATTAGGTACTTTTTAAAATATTACTGAGAAACCATAGCACATTATTTTTGGATATTCGGTTTGGCAGACTGAAAAAGGGATGGCATTTGAAAAGGGCCTGCAGTCTGCAAATAAAGGCCCTTTACTTACACAAAACCATTTATACTTGTACAAATCTGCATCCAGCATCTGCCTTAGACACAAACTTGAGAAAATGCTGCTCTACACTAAGGAGAAGGCAGCAGCGATGTGGACAAAAGATGCCAGGCCCATGCTGGGGTGCTTGCGTTTCTTCACTCCACTTATCAAGGACTGAGTATGGGATACTAAAAGGAAAACAACCATGTTTGCTCTCTGCATTCCTGCACTCACACACACACACACACTTTCCTAACAAAGCAGCTTCCTCATCTGTTTTTGAAGAGAAAACTCACAGAGTTTTCTTACTAAGCAGCCGGGGTTGCAGAAGGTTTGTCTCACAACCTTGGGATGTCAATCCAACCAGTTCACTAGCTCTACTTTTAAAATAAAGCTGTGATTGGCCTGAAGGAAATGAAATTTGCCTCTCACAGCAAGCATTTTAACTGCACTTTTGACAGTCCTCAATGAGAGCACCAGAGAAGGAAGGGAAGCAGCTCCTTTTTTATTATCATGTGAAAAACACTTGCAAGTTGACCTGGCTTCCCATATCTTAGTTTTCTACACGGATTTGCAGCAGTGTCTGCATCATCATCCCCCACCTGCTCTGCCAAATTATTATGATACAAGCACTTCACAAAAAAAGCACAATTGCTTGAAATTACACTAGAGTCGAATGTTGATAAAAAGGTGTCACAGAGGGAATGAAAACTAACTGCTGTGAAATTTAATGAAACCCACTGTGCGCCAAGGGCACAGGCAGCCAAATTGAATTTAAAAAGGTGCCAAGCAGGGAAGCTTATAATCAGACTAGCCACTATGTTAGATGAGATAAGCAGAATGACTTTTCTCTATCACAAGATCAAAACAGACTGCAATTCTTATGCATGAGATGAAAAGTTACATTATTTATCCTCCCAGCTTCCTGTGTTCTTAGCACCGGATCTCTGGCTTAGTGGCCTGAAATGGAATTTGCCATCTCCAGCATTAAGACTTGTCCCAGCCCTCACAGGGCTCTTCCCTGACACAGTTTCTATTGCAAACTGTTATGGAAAAGAGGAACAAGCTAAACAAAGTTGTGAATAACTCGCCATAAACTGTCTTCAGCCATAGTGTTCCTTTCCACAGCCTGGGGAATAAATAAGAAATAGAAGATTACACTAAAGTAGGAGAAGAAAGAAGCAACAGACTGTTCATCAGATAGCTCAGTGCTCACAAGGAGAATGGTGTAGCCTGTTAAGAAATCATTTTACTCCTTAATTATTATAACAGCATTATTTTGAGATAGCATTACAGAAAAGCCTCATCTTTCAAACAGAACTGTGTTCGCATTCATTCATGCCTCAAATTCTGGTTGAGAACAAGGAACAAAATAGATATACATTCCATCTCTGTTGGAAATAGTTTCAGCTATATTCTTTATTTCAGTGGCTTGGGGAGCTATCAGTAGTCTGGGGGACACATGGGAAGATAATACCAGTATTTGCCATGGCCCTGGGCCACACAGAGAGGCTCAGGGGGTCTACAACTTTGCCTCACTGATGGGTTTCATCACCACAACCTGCTCCAACTTGCTGGACTACTTTCCAGAGAAAAAGTTTCTAGTTAGAGATTTCCAGTACTGAACGAAGCTCTCCAGAGCCAGCCATTGGATTTCTTGGAAAAATGTCCTGACTTCTATAAGAACCTCTTGATTTTGCAGAATGTGCCTGTAATGGTTTGGGGAGTTGTGTTTGCTGTAAAGAGCTTTATCCCAGTATTCAGTGCCATTTACCATGTTTTTACTGCTGTGCCAGAAAAAGGACTTGAAAACTAACATAATTCTTGAAATCTAAGACACACTACAGCACAGAAGTCTTTAAGTTTTGTGTTTTCCTGCATGTAACCCATACAACATCTGAAAGACCCTTTGTGAGTCAGCAGAGAATACGTATGTCTGCAGGCACAGCAAATGGGGATGCAGCCTGCTCCTGTACCCCTCTGCATGCTTTCTTTCCCCTGCAGCATCCTGCTTTCCTCTGCCAGCTTTGCCTACTGCAATCCTGGCCTCCAACTGTTCCCGCCTCTACCCAGACCTTTCTGAGGCTGCAGTTAATAAAAGAGTTTTTAAAGAGATGTAGGTTATCTGAAGAGGAAACCCTACCCATGAAAGTAATACATTTGTCATTTGTTACCAAGCCAACATTTAGAGGTCCCCTTTTACTTACTCCTCTACAAAGCACACAGTAAGTTTGTCAGCATCGGCTCTTACCATAGCAAAAATGCACTAAACCTCAATCTCCTAGTCTGGTTTTCTTTCAGTCAGAACTTCCCTGGAGCAGCAACTGTCTGCCTCTTCCCCCAACACAATGGATTTCTAGCATTTCCTACATTATAACAACAACTGCAACTGTACAAGTGAGGATGTCGGTACAAATTTCCTAGGCAGATGTACTAATCTCCAAATGACATTTAAAGCTCATAGTCATGCACAGAGTCTGGGCTGAGCACAGCAAAATTTGAAACAAAGAAGTTTTCTCTCACACATACACTCACAAAGGTCCCTCAAAATCATGCTAACCCAGTTTCTATAGATTCTCAAAGCTAAGAACTTTGTAGTACATCCTGATAACCCTTCACAGTACCTGGCATTCAGCTGTATTGTGCCTGACCTGAATTGCTTGCGATGCTCTGAATATCAAGTTCATTCTTATTTAAGAAAAAAAAAATATTGAAAAAATGTATTCATATATAGGCTTTCAGTTAGCTGCAGACTCAGACAAAAGCCTGAACTTGTAAAGTCAGGTAGCACACTCCTCAGAAGCCATAAGGCTATTTCTTACACTCTACTATGTTAGCAGGTTTCATATCCTTACACAGGGTGCTGTATTTCAGAAGCAGCTTTTGTTATTCCAGAAAGATCATGCATGGCTTTATCTCAAATCCTTTCTCCTCAATGCAAGGGACAAACCGCATATCCCTTCACATTTATTAGAAAACCATTCTTCTCAAATCAGCAATACCACTTTATATTACAAAGGCATCTTTATTGGAAGACAATACAAGACAAGTGAACTGTCAGATTGAAAAGGAAAGGGTCAAATCTTTACATTACTACAGAAATTATATAGTGTTTATCAGAACTCTACATTTTCTGCTTCATTCTTTCTGGAGCTGTTTGGATCATGCTACATGATAAAAACAACAATGATTTCTAATACATGATTGTTTAGGCTTTCTTTCATTAACATTTTCTTTATGTTCTTCCATAATACTGCCAAGCTCACTAAAAGACTAAAAGTCTGCTAGCCCCGTCAAGAATTGCACCTGCAAATCAATTCAAAATGGTCAGCCTTCACGGAAGACTGGGCTTTGTCAGACTTACGCAAGAACACATGGACTCAGGTCATGGTACACCAACCCTCTCAAGAGTTCTGTTCTAAAGCTTTAGTCCTGCTACAATTAATATTCCATACCTGGTGAATCAGGTAGGATCTGACATTCCATGATAATCTTTGCACTGCTACACAGCAGCAATCTCCTCCAAATCCCACTAGCAACAATGAGTAGCAACGTCACTGAGCTCCAGATCCTGCCCTCCCCTGGGTCCCATGAAGGAATATTGCGGTTGATGTCAGCAGGTCAGGCTCTAAGAAAAAGCAAGCCTGGAGGGAATAGAAGTCTGCCTCTGTTCCCAGATGTACCTGTGACATCAGGGGACTGACAGTGGAACAAGCAATGTAAATGAGATCTAATCAAGCCTAGTGAATCAGCCTTACCACCAGCATTGTCAGGGTGCACTGACCATGCCCAATTTTTCATGCCTGAGAAGATACAGGACAGCTACTAGAAGGGATCTGTCAAATGCAATATTGCCCCTGTGACCTGTGATGTCTTGTGGTGGCAGAGTCATCCCAAAACCAAGTAGAGGATGTTCTTTTTAGTCCTCTGTGGCTTGAGGCCATCCTCAGATGGTCTGAATGCCACTTAAGACCTTGCATTTGGGAAACATAAAAAGCTTAACATTGCTTAAGTCAGCAAAGGCATTCCACAGTGCCAAAGGAAATCCTAGACCAGGGAGCATCCAGCATGATGGCCACCACAAGGCACGCAGCTGTCAGTGGAGTTTTGGTTTAAATCTACAGTCCATTTCTTAATCACACCATGATCCTTCCTAACTCCTCACTATATGAAAAGAATACATTAGTTGCCCTCAAATTCTGTGACTGAGTTCATTGAAATGATGAAAAAGATTGAAAACTGTCTTACTGTACTTTATAAAGAATAAGTTACAGAGTTTACAAGGTAAAAATTTGTATTGGAAAAGTAAAAGGATGTGAGTGAGAGAAGGAGAATGCAGGTTGAATATCGTGACAAGTTGGATGCCTAGTAAACTGAGTTTCCTGAGGTAAATGAATAAAATCCAAAACACATTACATAGACATTTAACACCAGACTGGACAAAATCCTAGAAAATACACCATTGGGAACAATCCTGTCCTGTTTGTAGGGCATATGACCTCATCCACACTGGAAAATACTGAGACATTTTGATGCTTTAATGAAGTTCCCAGAGATACTCAAATACTTCATGGAGCTCAGCAAGCCAAACAAACCACATCTTTCAATGCAGAAACAAAATTCCTAACTCCAGCCCAGATTCTGCTTTAATCAACACAAATGCAGAGGATCTCAAGTAAAGTAACTCTGAATTTACTTTGACTCTACACCAGCAAAATAGATCGCTTGCTCCCCTGCCTCATGTTTTCATTAGGTCATGCAAGCGAAGCCTTTTGAAATGAAAAGCATCACAGAAGTGCTGAGCGTCATTGTTCCTTTCTAATAAAAGAGGGGAGAGAAAAAGCAAGAAGTCTGAACTTCATTCCACAGATAAATAAATCAGACACTCCAGGACCTCTTTAGATCAAAAATTCCGCTCCTTACTGCAAAATTCAGCTTAAACACAACACAGCTGCAGCAATACTCAAAATACCACTTTTACATTCAACATCAATATGAAAACAAAGACAAGCAAAGAGATCCTTGCCAATATTTTAGCAGCATTTTCTATTTTTAATAATACGTCAGCATTTGCATTTTAAATGTGCTTCCAAAGCACCTAAATTCTAGTTTGTAGTATTTGCTCCAGGCTGAAACTCTCCATAGGTTTGGGTTTGTTTGTTGGGCTTTTTTTCTGTATTTAGCCAAAATTTATATTGGAGTAAAAATTATAGGCAGAGGGAAGAATCTGTGTTTCCAAGCACAATTCAGTATAAACAAGTTAATTTACAATTTACCAAAGTAAGTCTTCAGAAGGAAACTCAGCCTCAGAACCACACCCAAATTAGGCTAATATCACAGTCAAATAATCTCATCTCTAGGATAGAAATATTGATGTCATTTGTACTAGTGTCTCTGAATTCTAAGGACACAGAAAAATTTGCAGCCTGTAAAGGTTCCACTGCTGTTATAGAAAGATTTTGAAATACTGGAAGAGTCAAGATATCTGAAATGGTTGGCAACAGAAAGAAAAAAACAATGACAGCAGAGTATGATATGATAGTTACTCTCATTTGTCTTCTTCAAGTTGCATCTAAACTATTTCAACAGCATTACAACTCCCTGCTTGCTCTAAGCTGCTCATGACCTTCCTGGCAGGGATGGACTCCTCAGAGCTACTGATTCTGCACTTCATGACCAGCAATGTTTATTACTGATTCTTCCCTGCTCATCTGCTCTGTTAGAATGGTTGGTGTTACTTAAACAGCAAATCTCTGCTAACTCAGGTCTCCTTCAGCGGGACTCCTAAGGGAACAATTGCACAAAGAGCAAGTGCACAAAGATCTGTCGGAGCAGCAGCCTTTAGCAAGGCTGCAGTCGGAACTTCTGTGAGCATACTGAAAGCAACCACAGGAAATGGGATCCTTTTAAGAATATACAGGATCTAAGTCTGTACCTTTTCTTTACCTATTTCAGGTAAGTACCTGCTGACTTTTATTCCTCTCCAATCCGACTTGATGGCCCATGCACAGAGGAAAGATTCAAGAAATACAGGCTACATCTGATTAAGAGTGTAGGAATCTAAATAATGTCATTTATAAACTGAGAGTGATAGAGGACATATATTCCATTGGTTCAGCTTCCGTCCTGAATTTGTTTTATATTTTACATCCTGTATGAATATAAAAGAGAGAAAGCTGGCTAATCTTCAGTAAAACATATGCTAAAAAATCTGTTAGGATAACATCACTGTCTAAATTCCCTTGTTCTGATCATCTTCCCAAATGCTTCCCTGCCTTAACTCATCTGGACTCCAAACCTAAATCCAAGAATTTGACTCTGTGCTGTACCATAGTATGGGAAGATATTTCATAGTGCAGGAAAACAGATATTGAACATAGGCACTAGTAGCTGCAGGATGCAGTTTAGCAACTCAAAGTGAAGCCAAAAAGGAATGGAGCTACAAAACTGTTCACAGCACTCATCTTTTAGTGGATGCCTATGGAAAACTGGAGAGATAACTGGTGTGAAACATAACAGCTATGAATTAGCTTCTATACAGGTTGGTAAAGAAACCACAACATAGCACAGCCTAAATGAATTAAAATCAATATAACTTTGGATCTTAAAAAAAAAAAAAAAAAAAAA
>NDXB01007734.1:0-12757 GCA_002631895.1 Agapornis roseicollis | reverse complement strand
CGAAACACAAAGGGAAAGGGGTTTTTTCTCCCCAAAAAAAAAAAAAAAAAAAAAAAAAAAAAAAAAAAAAAAAAAAAAAAAAAAAAAAAAAGGGAGAAAAATGCAAGTTCAGTAATACTGACATTAGAGAAAAGAAATTGTTTACCTGCCACAGTGCTTTTCCTTCCCACATGACTTTTCATTAAGACATTTCATTTACTGCCCCATCCTTGCAAGCAGTGGATAGTACCGCTGTCAGTGATACCAGCTGCTGGGTCGGTAGAACAGTGGTGGGAATCAGCCTGGCTGGCACAGGCTGCTGTGTGAATCCAGGAATGCTCTGCAGCCACCTTCAGGGTCTCCCTGTGTACTTGCCTACTCACTGTTCACTGTACATCTTGATCCTTTTCATATGGATAAAGAAAAAAGGCGAGGTCTCATTTATCCTTAGCTATCAGGCCTTCCTCTTGCAAGGCCTGGGGTATGTGCTTCCCATTATACCTGTCCCCACAGCTTCAGTGCAAAACTGCTTGCAGTGCCTAAGGCTTTTCAAGATCAGACCTTTGTGGCTGAGGTAAACCTCATCAACACACCCCCGAGCGAAGTCTTATGAGGTGACATTTTTTCCAGCATTCCCTTACCTTGCTGGCATCTTAAGTGAAAAAAGGAGCCTTTTATCACTTGATGTCCAGAAGTGCCAAGAGCCCACCTGAAGGTTGGGCTCCTGGTAGGTGAAGACATCACCACATCTTTTGGATTCACCCCCACATACCCTCAAGCAGCACATGATTAGAACACAAGGGTCTCTCAAAATAGTCCTGTTCACACTCAGAGCAGGTCCTTTGCTTCTTTGCCTCTTCCTGCTCCAGGAGCCTTAACCCCTCTGCAACCTTCTCAGACAACTCTTAGCCTCTAAGCTCAGTACCAGTGAGACCAAGTGCGTTTGACTGCTACAGAAACTCACATGCTACTTCCCAGAGGTTGGGGGTGTGTTTCTTGTTAAATCCACACTGCATCATTACTCCAACTGTATTTGTAAATTTATGATCATTTCTCACAGTTGCTGCCAAATTAATTCCAAGAGCTATTTATACAGGGGCTGTTTCTTCTAAGCGTGATTAGACACCAATCAGTGAATTCAATTCATGTACAGGCAATAAAATTAATACTAGTTCAGCACAAGGAGGGAATGTAGAGAAGGAGTCTGTAAGTGAAATTAAGCATGTGCACCACACAAAAGTTTTGTTTACTTTTAAAACACTAAGAAAAACAATTATCTTCTATAATGTTAAAAAAGACCTATGCTGCTACTCAAGAAGTATACACCTATCTACAGAAATACCTTTCAACCTGCAAAACACCAGAACCCTGGGGACAAAAACTTGAGAGAGGAGCATAGGGTGCCTCCATCCCTCCAGAGACACCTTCTTGAGAAGATTCTGCCTCTGTCTTGGCGTGGCACCACACGTCTAAGGCAAAGTGGGTCACGGCACTTGGGGAAGATCATTCCCTAAATCAGGGGAGGAGGTAGGGCTGGAAAAAAGGCACAACATGAAGGCTCCAGGGGTAGAACTGCGCAACCCGCCGAGTGCGGCGGGGCAGCAGCTTTGCCTCCCGGGAGGCTGCCAGCCCGCAGCCGGGCGCTCTGCGGGAAGGCGGGCTCTGCCCTCAGGTCCCGAAACCCCGCTCCCGGCCCTCCAGGGGTAGGAGGGGGCGGCGGAGAGATCCGGCTCCCCTTGAGGGAAGGCGGCGGCCGGGAACCAAAACTCGCCGGGGTGATGTGAGGGGAAGGCTGCGGGGCGAGCGGGCGCAGTGCCCGCAGGGCCGGGAGGGCGTGAGGGGGAGCGGGGGAGGAAGTGCAGGAGATGAGGGGGGCAGGGGATGCGGGGGGAGACAGGGAAGAGGCTGGGGGAACAGGGGGCTCTGGAGGAGCAGGATGGGAGGGGAAGGGGGTCCGGGAGAGAAACGGGGTTGCGGGCGCGGAAGGGCTGGGAAGGCAGAGGTGCCATGAGGGCAGGGGGCCCGGGGGGCCAGGAGGACGTAGAGCCGAGAAGACAGAGGGGCCGGGAAGGGAAAGCGGTCAGGGTAGCAGGGAGATCCGGGAAGAACGGGGGCCCGGGAGGGGTAGGATGCGGGAAGGCAAGGGGATAAGAAGACTGGGGACACGGGAAGAAAAGGGAGTCTGGAGGGTCCGATGGAATGGACAAGGGATGCGGGCCGGAGAGGGGAAGAAGGGTCCGGGAGGGGCAGAGGGTCCAGGACTGCAGAAGATGTGGCCGCGCAGGGTGGTCAGGGGTCGGGAAGGAAAGGAGGTTCTGAAGGCTCAGGGAAACGGACTCATACAGGAGATGCAGCGCGCAGGGAGTGTGGTAGGTCAGGACTCCCTGACAGGCAGAAGGTTCAGGGGTCCGAGAGAGCAGGGGTCCGGGAGGAGCAGGAGGGGTTCGGTGACGGGGATGCCGGCACGGGTCCGGGAAGGTGCCGGGGAGGCGAAGGACTACTTACTGACACGCCGTGCGCGAGTTTGCCCGTCGCAGCAGCCAGGAGCACACGGGAGCGGAGCCGGGGAGTGGGGCCGGCGGGTGGCGGCCACCCCAAGCGACTCTCCCCGCGGTCCTGGCGCGAAGGCGACGCGGGCGCTCCGAGGCGGGCGGGACAGGGACCCTCCCCAGCCCGGCCCGTCCTTCCCTCCCCTCCTCCGCACGTTCCTCTCTCCCCGCTTTTGATTCCTCGGGAGGCAATGCACTCCGCTGCCTCTCCTCCCCCTTCCTCTGCCACCGCCTCCCCGGGCGGGACCTGCCGCGGACGGCGTTGTTGCGGGGCCGCGGACGGAGCCGAGGGCGAGCGGCCGGGCGGCGGAAGCGGCGGACAGGCCACTGCGAAGATTGGGGTCCCCCCGAGCCCTCCCGGGGCTGGGCGAGGGTCAGGGCTCCGAGGGGTCGGAGCGGGGTGGGGGTCCCGGCTTCCTGAGCGCAGCCGGGGCTGGGGCGGTGGGTCTTGGTTCTCGGGCCCCGGAACGGTGGATCACGTCTCTCCGAGCCTGGCAGGGGCTGGGGCGGTGGGTCTCGTTTCTCGGGCCCCGAAGCGGTGGATCACAGCTCCCCGAGCGCGGCCGAGGCCGCTCGGTTTGGGGGCGGCGCGGAGCGCTGCGGCGGTGCCGGGCTCCTTTCCGCCCGCCGCAGCTCGGCGGCTGCCTGCGGGGTGTGGGAAACGATGGAGCCGCTGCCGAAGAAGTGGGAGAGGGCAGAAGAAGAAAATGCCGGCGGGGAAGGAGTGTTAGAAGGAAAGAGGAAGGCTGCAGCCCTTACATGGGAAAATATGGGCTAATCTCCTGATGGATGGGGGTGGGCGTGTGTGTGTGCCTGCATGCGAGCTGCTGATCCAGCATTTTGATAGCAACAGTTCGGGAGCCTGGTCTACAGCGGGAGTAAATGTGACCACAGCACCCAGCAGCTCATCCCGGCTGGGTTAATGCGAGCGGAGAGACAGGAGCTCCAGTCCTTTCCCAGAGTGTCTTCAGTGGGAAAGTTTTGGGGAGGGGTTGCCTTCTGGGGGCGAGGAGGGATGATGCACACAGAGCCTCTGGGAGAAAGGGAGATTTCCTATTCGGCTTCTTCCTCTCCACCCTGCAGCTTGAATAAATTCACAGGGAAGACAATTTTATGCTAAGTTTAAATTGTGTCAGCACCAGACATGCAAAATCTCTTTTGTAATGTTTCTTCTTCAGTGCTGGAACATGGTACATGATTTAAGTACCGATCATTAATATTATTAATGCTAAATGGAAATGAGGTTTATTGCACTCAGCCTGTGTTTACACCATTTAATAGTAACAACAGTCATGTTCAGAATTAAATTACTTAACCACTTTATTGGCTTGGGGTTTTTTTTGTAAGACTTTCCATTTTCCCCCATAATGCAAAGTCTTAAAATCAGAACACTACTGAAAATGCATATTTTCTCAAGGGATAAAAAATGGATTGGAATGTATCTAGCAAAATCGAGTTTTCCATACTGACATTTCAAGCGTATTCTTTAAGGAAAACTGCTTCAAATCAAAGAATTAGGTTAAATATAGGCTGAGTGCTAGAATATGTGCAATAATGTGTTTCACAAGGAAGGCAATGAAGGCATACTCCCAAAACAGCTATGCTACCCTGGCTACCTCTAGGCTATATCCTCATGGTATACACCTATATTAGTGAGTAATGTGGATTAGTCTGATCGATTGGTTGGTGCTGAGGACCTGAATATGTTCACACTTTTCCACAGGGTTTTATTTTTCAGATTTACTACAACCTGGGTCTATGGACTGAGGGCCTCATGAGTATTCAGAACACATCAGATGCAGTCCTGGAGCTTGAATTCTGCCTCACTGCCCTCCACACCCACTTTGTGTACTCACCACTGCTGAGTAAACTGCAGCCTGGTGAGGCTGATCTGGAGATTCACTTCAAAAGCGTGCCCTTTGATCCACACCAAAACATGACTGTGGATGTGCCCACGGCAGGGCAGGCAGGCAGAGAGTTGGTGTGACTTTCCCAAGGCTGAGAGCTGGAGCCTGCTCCACAGCATACCATTCTAGCACCCTCCCCTCAAATCAGCTTTCTGCCTGGTGCCAAGCCTCACCTCTTGAGAGAGCACCAGCTCTCAGGTCTCCATTTCAGCAGGGAGCTGTGCACTGCTCCATGAGTATAGACACTCTTCATTTACCACTTGCATGCCTTCACCTAGCTCAGTCAGGTGTTTTACCTCCTGCTATGCATTGTACCAATGCCTGAAATGGCAGGGATACTAAGCTCCCTGTGTCACTTGAACCATGCTTTTGGTGTAAAGAAAGTGAAGAATCAAGTATTGTTATAACCCCACAATTGTTTAAAGACCCAGTCTGACATTCTTTCCTTGGCCAGGGACTTTGCTTATAATGAAATTGTGATAAATATGTCTAACTTAGGCATGTGCTGGATTAGACATGGGTAGAAATCGCTTGGCATTAAAACTGTGGAAAAACTTTGTTTCACACATGTGAACTGTGTCTCAGTTAAAACTGGCTTTGTAAACCTAGGGAGAAGCAAACAAGTATGCATTTATTCATGAAATTTATATCTTCCATGGTATCTGCCAAGGTCCCAAGTCAGTGTTTGCTTTGCTAATGGCATCTCTACAGCAGTCCATTTACTTCCCTTATATGGCCTTTACATTCACTCCCTGAGCTGCTGCTATCCTGCATTCCCTCACAGAAACTGTACACTGAATTCTGCATCTCTCCTGAAGCATCTTATCTTGCCAACTGTCTCTGAATGCCTCCACAAGCTGGCTACATGACTTTGGCACTTGTAGAGCAATAAGCTTTATTTCACAGTCCATTTCCTGTCATAGAAGGAGGTTTGTTTTGATTAGAAACAAATTAAACACATCGTGTGTATAAATTAACATCCAAACTCTCATTCCATTTTTTTCCTAATGTTTACAACACAGCATGCTTCAACTGTATCTGCATTTGCTCCCCTTTCAGGGACCATTGTGCTTAGAAGTATTTCTGCTGGGAAAGTTAGCAGAAATATTTCAATCCACATCTAGCCTGTCTGAAAGAAAATGGGAGTTATCATGTGGCGCTTCAGGATCCACAGTCTCTCTTCTAACCACAAAAGCAGAGAGACCTCCTTGGAGCAGAGTGATAAAAGTCACGGTCCCCAGGGTCTTGTCTATACTGAAGTAGCAGCTGGTTTAAAAACTGGTTCTAGTGTTTTGAAATTTAAGAGAATACACCTCAGAATCGGTCAAGGGAACCTGAGTCCCAGATTCCCCACTGCTGGAACCACTAGACATCAGACTGGATCAAACACCCATGAATACACTGCCCTAAAACTACCCTAGCAGGGAAACAGGGAAATATGCCTATAGATTTTACCATTTCTCTTCTCCCTGACCCACTGACTAAGCTGCTGTTACAGTGGGGGCCCTACAGACTTGGAGCTAATCAGAGCAGCAGAATAAAGAGAAAAAATCTTGTCACTGGACCTAACTCAATCCTCACTAATATACACATCACAGGCTTGGCCACAGACTCCTCCATTACAGCATATCCTGTAAGACAATCCACTGTCTATAAAATGCCATAGGAAATATGTATGTTCCCAAACCATGAGGAAAATTAAGCAGCTACCAAACCTCCATCTTATTCTTCAGTCTTTGACAATAAAAAGAAACAAGATGTTTTTATCTTGCAGGCCACCATCTGGTTTTCTCTTATGTGGCCTGCAGGAGAGTGATCATGCAGACATGGTTCCGAGCATCTTACAAAACTGGATCTTCAGGTCATGTCTGTACTTGAATTCAAATGAAAAAGAAAGGTATAGGCACAACAATAGACTTGAGGCTATGTACTAGGAGCAACAGAAAGTCAACCCAATTATTCAAATACAGTCACTAAAAACCAAACAGACAAGTACTGCTAGGAAAATCATCTGATAATTAATATATTTGCCTGAAATATGTCCAATCCCAGCAGCTGGGAAAAAACCAAAATCAACTAAATAGGCAGAAAAAGAGAACTACAAGTCTAGCACCTGCAAATTTCTTGGAGGAAGGTAAGAAAACAAATTCAAGTCAGCACATCTATGTGGTGTATTTCCATGTCTACTGTGGGAGGAACTAGACTCCCAAGAACTGGGGCTGATGTGTAAACCTGAATCCTGGCCTAAAAACTTAGCTCTGAACAAAAAGTTCTCTCTCCACTTCCACTCCAAAATATGTGTTATGATTAGTGCTTATTTTTGTGGTGGCAATTTTTATAAATCATATTACTGACAGTATATAAACAGAACTTAACACATTTCTGGAGGGCAGTTGTCTTACTGGATATAACACTGTTGTTAACATCAGTCTGTTAACCAATACACATGCACATACAAACAACATGTCAGTGTAACATAAGAAAAAGGAAGCATCGTTTATTATTTGCCATAAACCCTTCTTATGTTATTTCATCTTCATGAAACTATTACTTATTATCTATTATATAAAAGCTACCAGGTGATCTGTGTTTTACGAGGCTCTAAAATGGTAGGTACAGCAGATCAAGCTACTGATTATCTCTTTTGTGTCCTGCTGCTGACAAGCCTGGTGGCTGTGGGAGAGGCCAGAGAGGTTTATTCTGCACCAGCCTCGCAGTTGAAGGGAGGAATGCCTGCTCTGCCCTTGCAGACACTGCCAAGGTGACAGCTCTGGGATAACAGGTCCCAGACTTGTCCTCCTTCAGCAGGGAATTGTCTTATTCCTGCACAAACTCAGGAAAAATGTGGATGGTTTCAATCCTAAATTTCCACTGTTCCCAAGTGAACTTTGAAAAATAAGGAATGTCTGGATGATGAATGAGTGATTTCCCTGTAAGAAACTGGCAGCATGTTTTCTGTGCATATAGAACCAATACAAATAATTTAATTGTGGCATCTTATTTACCAGGGGAACATCTGTCTGTCTTCCCTTGACACTACTAAATAAAAATGTGGGGAATGTGCCACAAGCAGGTATCGCCACAGTATATTTTTGCATTTCATGGCATGTGTGTTCAGAGAAAAAAAGATTTTTTAAGGACACATACAATCAGAAGAAGATTTTTCTTTTTAATTTAAAGTCTCAGTTAGGGATCAGATTTCAGCTGAGAGTCACGTTTTAAAACCAGGGCCAGAAGCCGGCTGCTCCTCAGAGAAGCCCCATAGGGTGTGTGGTGCAGTAAAGGTGGCCCTTGGTGCTGCTCAAGTGGCACTTGCTGGGTGTCCAGGACAGGGAGAGAATGGAGCAGTGGCAGAGAAGGGAACAGGCCAGCCTGCAAGCACAAGGAGGCTTCACACCTCCTGGGCTCTCTGGAAATAGCAGGGGATTTGGTCTTTCTTCCTGCTGAAGCATTTAGTGCAGGCTATTAGAGCAGAGAGCAGAGCTTGTTTCTGCTTTACACAAAGTCTGAGTGATTTCTAATAGGCCTGTGCCATTATCTTGAGTTTCCTGAGGTACACTTGCACAACCTGCAACGGTGAGTTTAGTGTCACAGTTTGCATAAACCATGTGTATATGAGATGGGGATGGAAGGCAGTACCATGTTTCTCCCCCCAGCCTTTTGTCACAGAACTAGAGCTGAGCTGTTTCCCCCCTGAGCTCTAGCAATCATTTGCATCTAGGTCACTATATTAGGTCACATTCCCAAGGATGAGGCTAATGATTTATGGGATTTTTAGAAAGAAAAGATGAAAATCCTTTTCTTGGGGAAAATGGCCAATTTGTTCTACAAGTAGAAGCTCATTTCCTCCCCATCATACCCTGAGGTTTGTACAGCTCTCAGGTGGTTCCACGCAGGGCAAAACCCTGTCATCTCCCACAGATTCGTTCACAGGAAAATTGGAATGACATCTCTTGTCAGCTGAAATGCAAACAGTGCCACTTTGCCATGTATCAACATCCAAAACATGTTCTCAGTGGGGGAAGAACTAAGCTCATTTTTTAAAGCTTTCTAAAACTTGTCAATAGAAAATCCAGTATATATAGTATTCATGTATCTACATGGCTATGCATTTTTGTATTATACATATATGCCTCCACATATTACAGATACTGCACAGGGAGTACCTGAGACCCAGACTGGGTTGTAGAGCCCAGATTAGCTGTGCCTGGGGAGCAACAGGTACCTATTCAGCCACAGTGGGTCGAATCATGTTCTGGCCATGCCTTGTGCTCACACGGAGGCTGCAGTGAGCTGAAGAGAGGTGTATCTTGGCCTGTGTGTCTATGTTGCTTTGACTCGTGTTATCCTTCAAATTAGAAGTTGTTCTTCCTATGTCATTCAAATACATAGTTTCTTGTTTGCACCAAATGCTGCATGCTCTGGGAAGAGCTCTTCACTGCATGTAGAAGGATTCTCTCTGTATTATGTAGTAGCAAATAACCTAGTCATAGATTGTGCTTCTGCAAAATAACTACATATTTATATATTCCTTTTCCTGCTGAAATAGCTAATTAGCAAGGTCGTTATAGTTGCCACTTATAAGGGGGAAGATAGTAATTCCATTAATGTGCTCACAGGAACTTCATTTAAATTACCTCTTAACCTTTATAAGGATATTATCATTTCAATAATTAATTGCTTTTTGCCATTTAATTTGCAGTTTACCATTTTCAAGGGAAATTACCCATTAAACCAAGGACTATTTTTTTAAACAAAAATTCCTTCACTCAAATATACACCATAAGCTGTCCTTAGAGAAGGTAGATATTTGCTAAGCCACTTTCACATTTAAGAAAAGAGGACTTTATAGTAGCTCTGCATAGAAGAACTGCCCATCACTGAGCTCTTTAACCATCTAAAGGAAAATGAGGCAGAATGTGACAGAGGCAGTGATGAGGAGGACAAAGTCAGGAAGCCATTGCATTCTTCCTCTCTGATGCAGTGAGAATTGTCATTCCTCTTTCTTTGCAACCATCTTATTTCTTCTAATTTACACTGCAACACCCATCCATGAATCCTTCTGTTAACTTCAGTGACTGAAAAAAGAAAGGAACTTTGGTTCAGCCATGTAAAACACAGAAACTCTGGCCATGAATCAGCAAGTGCTTAAGCACATCTTCAAGCTTCTGTTCAACACTTTGGAGAATGGAGCTCAATATACATATTCCTGCTCACACACAAGTCTCTCATAAAACAGCCATTTATATCCATGAATCAGACACAAGCTGATATCTCCGTGGTGGTATGCTGGCATAATATCTCCACTACTGATAATAGAAATTGTGCCCAAATCCCATCATACTAAAAGAAAATTGGATTAATATTGGTATCTGAGAAGGTGAGTAATGCATCTCAAGTAGGCATATCTCTGACAGAGTGAAATGTATCTCTGAGAGACAGATTTGCATGAGAAGATGGAGATATGTCAAAATGAATAAGGAAAGGAGGCACAGAAGAAGAGGAAACAGAAGTAACAGGTATGAACTGGACTGCACCATTGATTTGTGAATGAAAATCTAAAAGTTTTTCTGTTTCAGGTGCAAGAATCAAATAGCCCTTGAGCAGCTCTACCTTTGCAGCTGGGAAGTCCATGATATGTCACCCAAAAATATATACATCTTGATGATATGTCACATACCTACAGGCACCAAGTAGATCATTTTACTGTGAAAGTAAGATATTTTATTTATTTCATTGTAAAATATTCCCCCTTCCCCATATGCATAAGGAGAGTCTGGCTTAAAACAGGATTCAAGCAGAATGTTTCATTTCTGCAGCACAGAAGCTGGGACACACGCTTAGTATTATTTGCAGAGAAATCAAAAGCCACAGTCAGACCAATAAGGGTGAAAAAGCTTAAGTGTCTAGTCAATGATCCATCACACAGGTTTCCTATGAAGCCAGTTTAGAGGACTAGATAGGAATCTCAGGATGCAGCCTTCTGAAAGTGCCTTTCTTTTACTCCTCTGATAGGATGGCTAACTATGGGCTTCACCCTTGACCTTTACATGGTAGAAGACTGGTGAGATGTGTCCTACCATAAGTACTTAATTTTGTCTTCAAGTCTTCAGGTATCCAAATTGAAGACAGTGAGAGGAGATTCAGGTCACTTAGTATTCAGAACTTCCTATATCAGATGTGGGTCAGCAATCACATCATTAGTAGAGCAGCAAAATAACCTTTTTGACCAGTGAAAGGAAAGTCTAGCTCCATGCCACCATGGGCATTACTGGCCATAAGCTTTCCACAGTGAGGCACAAATATTGCTTGGAGACAATCTGCTAATTTTTGCCAGTTAGTGCTGCAATCTGCAAGCTGGTTAAGGCATCTGATGCTTCCCTTTAAGGCGTTACTGTGTCAGTATTATTAGGGTTCTAGAGGTTATCACACAAAAGGCTAGTATGGAACAGAAGTAGAAAGAAGCCACTGATCATCAAAATTAACATTATAATATCCTTTCAACAGCTCCAGATTGGTAGTTACTCAACATGACATTTGCTTTTTGAAAGGCATGTGCTCTGCGTGCACAATGTTTTAATGTCTTATTGTTTAAGGGAAGTAGACAATGATGGATGATGTATAAACATGCTGATGATATTCTGAAGAGAGCTCTACCTGCATGGACAAGAAAGTCCTTGCTAGTTGCATGCAAAGGAAGCTCCAGGCCTCTACTGGAGAACTTACAGTCTTTTGTAATTAATGCTGTAATTGGAGGTTGCTGGAAATGCTGCTTGAGCTCCTGCCAGGGAATGTGAGTGCTTCAGAAAGCTGTTGACGACATGCCGTACACCAGCCAAAACAACCTCCTCGGCTGCAGTAGATGACATAGAGCTCCTGGGTTGGCAAAACTCTCCTTTGAGCAGTGAAATACACAAAGCTTTTCCCTTCCAATGTTATCACAGTGACATCAGTACCATCCAGCCATCTGGCAGCTGCATCACCCACAGTGGCAAGGCTGAGCTGTCCTCTCTCTACATTTTAGTGCAGGCAGTCCATCACCATGCTCCTGCCAGCTATCCTAGAGCCACCCAGCAGGGTCTGGGACAGGACAGGTCACCACCATGGTGCCTGCTTTTGGCAGAGGTGCCCAGGCTCATTCCAGCCCCACTATTTGAGATCGAAAATGGATAAATACATGCCAGAGAAGTTGAAGCTTAGAAACAAGGCTGCTTCCTGTGATCTTTGCCTTCACTTGAGAACTTAATTATTGGCTTCCAGTGCACCAGCACTAGTCACGGGGGTGCCAGTCATGTAATAATGTCATGAAGGCAGAAATGACCACCTGAAAGGGATGGCAGGTAATTTTAGCTAGACACTGCAGGCTTAAACACATTTCTTCTGGAGGTGAGCAGATCTTTGCAGAGAAATTATTTGCAACTCATCTGCAGTAACTGAACCAATGTCAGCTGTTAAGTAATAAGTTATTTTTATCCACTGCAGCTCTACAGCATCTCTGAGGGTGATGGCATCTTGCCAAGACTTTGGAAGTGCTGCATGAGCTGACACAAAAAGATGAATGGTGGAGGCAAGCCCGGAGGACACTTCTGACTCAACTTTACAGAGGAAATCAAATCCAAATATACCAGGTAGTACCACATTGTTGTTGCTGAGAAGCTGTTTTGCTTCTCTCCTGATAGATGTCAGAGAGTGTGGCTTCTGGCATTTTGGAAACTTTCACTTTTCCTGCTGTAGCAATAAAGTTCCATTAAATTGACCCAAACAGAATTGGTATGAACACTAGGAAAACCTGCTTATGACACCCTTACATGTAAAATCAGGTTGATATTGTAAGGCTGCTATGAAAATTGCCATGATTGTCACTATTTTTATGACTTGCACTAGCAACATCCCTAAATTGCAGTTTCACAAGATGATGGCTTTTGTGGTGAAGCTGAGTCACTTTTGCCTCTCTGCCACACCATTGCTTGTCCCCTCAAGAGTTCCTTGTGCCCTCATGGTTCCAGATTCACTTTGACTGATACAATTGATAGCCACCATTTAAAAGGGAAGTCCTATTCCCCAGTGTTGCTGGCAATATATTCTTGTCTCTTCTGTGCCAATATGAACATTTGTGCAGGATTTGTTGGGTTAGCAAGGTGAGAAATCTACCATCATCTTATGCAACTACATCTCAAGGAACAGCTACCAGATCCAGTACAGCAGTTATTAATGCTAACAACTCTACTTTGGGTAGTGACTATGTGTCCTGGATTCAGTAGTTGCAGTCAGTTTTTCTCCTCCTTAGTAGCTGGTGTTTTGACTTAACCTGGGAACAAGGCT
>NDXB01007733.1:99040-123582 GCA_002631895.1 Agapornis roseicollis | reverse complement strand
GGTGGGGGGTGGGGTGGTGGGGGTGTGTCAGTGCAAGAGCCTGTGGGGAAGGAGGAGGGATCCGGGGCTATTCAGCGGTAGACTGATGCCTGCAGGGGAGCAAAGCCTGCCTTCAGGAACTGGCTGCAGGGTTGGATGGGGAGGGACCTGCTCCCTGCTCTGGGGTCAGACCCCTTGCAGAGCCTCTTCCCTGCTACGAGCTGGGAAACGCACCCGCAGCCAGCGCTGATCCTGCCCACCCCGGACACGTCCCAGTTCCACGGTGGGCCAGGATGGGTGCGCTCGCCCCGAGCACAGCGTGCAGGGGCCGGGAGCCGGGGCGGCTGCGGAACGGGGCAAGCACCTGCGTCCTGCTGACATTCGCTTCTCTGCTCTGGGGACACGGGGCTGGGCTGGGACGCGTCGGGGCCAGAGGAGAGGTGGAAGGCAGCCCTGCGGGTGCTTCTATAGCCCAGGAAGCTGAAACGGATCGTTTGAGGAACATCACTGATGATAACCTTTTCGGTGGCATCCGCTCTGTCAGCTCTAACAGGGGTACAGAAGCAATGGGTGCTGGGCCTCCTCCGCCCTGCTCTGGTGAGACCCCCCTGCAGTTCTGCATCCAGCTCTAGGGCTCCAGCATAAGAAGGACATGGAGCTGTTGGAGTGAGTTCAGAGGAGGCCACAAAGATGCTCCAAGGGCTGGAGCACCTCTGCTGTGGAGACAGGCTGAGAGAGCTGGGCTTGTTCAGCCTGGAGAAGAGAAGGATCCAAGGAGATTTTGTAGCAGCCTTCCAGTAGCTGAAGGGGCTGACAAGAAAGCTGGAGAGGGGCTTTTGACAAGGGTCTGTAGGGACAGGACAAGGGGGAATGGCTTTAACCTGACAGAGGGGGGACTGAGATGAGCTCTTAGGCAGAAGTTGCTCCCTGTGAGGGTGGTGAGGCCCTGGCTCATATTGCCCAGAGAAGCTGTGGCTGCCCCATCCCTTGGCAGTGTTGAAGGCCAGGTTGGACGGGGCTTGGAGCAACCTGGTCTGGTGGAAGGTGTTCCTGCCCATGGCAGGGGATTGGAACTGGATGAGCTTTAAGGTTCTTTCCTACCCAAACCATTCCATGATTACATGAATCATGGATAGGCTTGCTTTTCTTCCCTGTGATGTTGTTACGGTGTACAAGCTTTAGAGTCCTATCCTGAGCCACCTTGTGCTGTATGCAGAAAAGGCTCTTAAAGCAGGAGATACGTACTTTGCAAACTGTACCTGGGCTAATGTACACAATAGGTATGTTGATTTATGTCCCAGTTGAAACCCCAGTGCGGTCACCACCCCAAAAAGGCCCTGATGTGTCTTTGCAGGCTGAGCTGTCATTACTGGTGAAGGGGGATGCCTCCACTGCTTCCTGGAATGAGTCCTCTGCATTGATGGGTTGCCATCTCCTGACTCTCTGGTTTTCTCCTTTAGGATTTTGTATTTTTCCTTCCCAGTATTTTTCCTCCTGAATTCTTGAGATGGTTCCCATCTTCTTCTTAGACCCCAGCCTTGCCTAGCAGGCCTGCTGTGTGACGGTGTGCTGTCTCAGCTGAGCTGGGGAGCTTGGCTGTCTGTGTCCTCTGCAAAGTCAAGTGTCTCACCAAAGGGAATATCTGCTTGAGGTGAGATGAATCAGATCCCATACCCTCTTATAGGAGGCTGAGGCCTCTGACAACACACCTTAAAAAGAGACTGTTTTATTCTTCCACAGCCATGGGCTCACAGGAGGACATAATAAAGGATGAAGAAAAGGCAAATCTTGCAAAAAAACTACTGGCAGAAGCATGTGAGAAAGAAGGACTGGATTATACACACTGGCTTCCCCTACTGTCAGAAATACTGGGAGTCAAGTCCATAGAAGCCCTGAAACATATGCAGTATGAAGACTACCTTAAGCTGGAGCCTAAAGCAAACCAACCCTGGGAAAAGAGGGCTCTCCAAAAGCTCCTGGGAGTAACAGTCAACAAAGGAGATGCAGAAAAGATTTTTGAGGAGGTGCAGAAGAAGCACTTGGAGACAGCAAAGCAGAGACAAGAAGCAGCCAAGGTACTCCTGAAGGAGCTGAAAGAAATGTGCAACAGCCACAGCCACAGCAAGGATGCTATAAGAGAGAAAGAGGAGGCTCTGTGGCAAGCCACTGAGATTCCCAAAGAGTACTGGCCACCACCAGAGAAGTCACTGGAGGGTTTGCTGGAGAACATCCAGAAGCAGCTGGAGCAGCAGGAGTTGATAGTGAGCAAAGCTGAAATTGTCTCTGACATAGAGGTCCTGAGGCGGGCGTCAGGGGGACTGGCCCTTCAGGGCCTCTACAAAACCAGCAGCTTTGAGGATATGCTGGCAAAGCGAGACCAGCTCATCCAGGTTCCGGATGGATTCAGGCTTGCTGGTCCAGAGCAAGGGTCTCTGTTTGAGAGGAAGGAGTTTTCCTCCTCTGCAACAGAAGCTGCTTTCATCAAGTCCATGGAGAAGCTAGGGTTCAGCATCACCGTTTCTGCCAAAGCTGGGTTCTGGGGGTTTAATGTTGCCACTGACATAGATTCCAGCAGCTCTTCACAGTCAAAGGAGACCCACCAGTCCTGCTCTGAGAAGAGCTACATTTGCACCATCAAGTACAACTACGTCCCTCTGGCCTCCTGCTACTTCCAAAGGCATCAGCTTCACCTAACAGATGTGGCCCTGCAGGAGCTGAAAGACATTGAGGATCTTTTGAGCAGCGTTCCAGAAGAAGACAGGTCCAACCTGCTGAAGAGCAGATGTAAGAGTTTCTTCAGCACATTTGGATCCCACGTAAACCAGGGTCCCCTCCACTTTGGGGGGATATTCCGGTGGAAGGCATCTGTAGCAGGATTCAGAGCTCAGCAGCGGGAAGAGATGAAGCAACAAGTATCTAAATCACTGGATGACTATGTAAGTGCCACCTACAGCACCTTAGGTGTCAGCATGGGAGCAGATGTGGAAGCTTCGAAATACAGCTCACATGCTTCTTCTCAGGCAAGGGGTGGAAGGAGAGCCCACACAGGAGTTCAGCACGACATGACCAACACAGGGGGCCCACCAGAGACAAATTTTCTTCCTCAGTGGAAATTAGGGCTTGTAGCTAATAACACAACCTGGTGTGTTATTGACAGAGGCTTTCAACTGATCCCAGTGTGGGATATAATCCTGTTCAATCACAGAAGTGATTTTAAGTCCAGCTGTCAAATGAGCAGCTGCCTCAGGGCTGCATATGAAGAGTTAACAAATCAGAGTGTCAGCATCATGTTTGGAGAGGAACTGGTCAGTGCAGTGGAAGAGGCCAAAGCTTTCATGGAGTGTGCGAAGGCCTGGGAGGTGCCAGTGGATGAAGAGAAACTGTTAACACTGATGACATTCAAACAGAATCTGTATGAAAAAACCAGAAACCATAATGTCTGGATCAACATATGCCTGTCAGACAAAGGGCTGCAGGAGTTCCTTGTCAATACTATTCAGTTTTTCAGTAAGTCGCCTCCAGAAAACACCACGTGTATCAAGCATCTGTTGAAGTGCCTCCTGAATCCTTACGTCTATTCTGTGAAGGACTTCCCCAGGTCTTCCTTCATTATGCAATGGATCTTTGATAGCAAGCACACGCTTCCTGAAACATTCAGTGTTTCTGAGCTTGAATTTCTCACCAAAACACTGCTGCAAATGAAGGACTACATCCAGGAAGTCACCTATGCACCAGAAACTTCAGGATCTGACATTCATGAAGCAAAGGTAAAAGCCACGTTGACGATAAGCGAAACTGTTTATTCCTTACTCCAGGGTCTCCGGGGAAGGGCACAGAAAGACATGGAACTGTTAGTACTTCTAATTACGACCAGCGTAGGATACCAGATGAAAGAGAACAATTTTCAGTACCTCCTTGGATGTCCAGAAATTAACTTCATGATAAATGAAATGCAAGAAGGACATAAGGAGTATCTGAGTCTGAAGGAACAAGATGTTTACAGAGCTCAGGCTTTCCTGCTGCTGACGGGTCTAAAGGTAACATCTGAATATAAAGAGGTGTCCCCTGAGCAGAAGAATGAGCGTTTAACTTTCATGGAAGATCAAATGAAAAACTTATGGTCCACAGAGGTAAAAACTCTCTTTGAAAAGCACCGTGCACTCAAAGACTGGGAGATGCTGGAAAAGGACTTGCATTCCCTCATCAGTGGGCACTTGGAGGACACATGTGATGATCTGAAGAAACACAGCATAATCAAGGACATGAAAGACACTTTTCAAAGAACAGAGCCTTCCAGTCGGTCCAAATCAGACAGCAGTGAAACTGAAGCAAATCAAGCCATTACAAATCAAGAATTCCTTCACTTACTTAAGCGCCTTGGACTGGAAAGTCACTATCCAAGGAAAATGAGGACAGAAGACTTCCACATCATATACAAGATATCTTTACATGACAGCCAGCCTAGCAATGACAATGAATTACCATTTTACTTCCTGCAAAAGCTATTAACTGTGGATTATCGGGTGAGGTCCCTGACTTACAGGGATAAGAGCAACCCACAACTCGCACTTATGCCAAAACCCATGGAGCAAGAGCATGAATCCTTGGATTCCTTTAATGACTTTCTCACATTTAAGGAAAAAGCCCCTGAACCTACAACCAAATACACTTCTGTGCACCCCATGGACCTCCAGATGGCAATTTTTCATTGTGCTGATGATTTCATGAGACAGTACATTTCAACAAAGCTTGCTTTCTGCCAATTTGCACTACCTCTCCTAGTACCAAACCCGTGCACTTCAAAGATAGAGTATCCCCTCTGGTCCCTCAGCCAGATAAAGAAGAGCTGGAAAGAGGTTGAGAAGCCAGGAAAGCAGGCCAGAAGTAGCAGTTACAAAAACAAATTCATTTATCAAGCAGAAACACCCATCGTGTCCTTCATACGGATTGGCAGTTCTTCCCCTTCCAAGTCTCGGATCCTGAATGTTCTGCTGAACAACCAAAACCATAACACTTTTTTCCACCGGGATTGCAAAGGTGGCAAAAACCACTGTTTGCTGATGAAAGGTGTTGTGGAGATCTCCTGGTACTGTCCCCGGGGCAGTGATGATGACAGCTTTGACTGCTGTGTTGCATTCTGTAACCTGCATGGAGATGCAAGGGATCACGAGGAACAGCTGCAGTTTCTAAAAGAGATATCAGCTGTGAACGTGGTTCTTGTAGCTGAGTCTGGTCAGAGTGAGAAGAAAGGGAGGAAAATTTTATGTGACCTGTGGCAGTCGCCGAGGCCTTTGGTTTGTCTTTTCACTGAAAAAGAGAACATTTTTGACCAATCTGGCCAAAACATAAGAATAGGTATCAAGGGCAGAAACGAAGCAGAATTAATGGACGAGCTGAAAAAAATCATTGGAGAACTTGTGGAAGGGTCTAGCACACTTTTCAGCCTTGATTCCTGCCTGGACAAAGCTCGCAAGCATGGATTCTTAGTTGATGAAGATATAGATGCATGTGTAACAGCCAAAGAAAAGGCAAAGGAGCTGGTGAAGCTTCTGAAGAAAGAGAAGTTGTTTGAGATCAAATCAAAACTGCTGCCTCTTCAAGGAAAACTGTGGCACATGTGGTGCAAAAAGGACAAAGAACTCACTCGTTTGCAGGAAAAGAGGAACCAGAGCATAGAGCATCATCGGAGCCAAACTGAATTGGAGAAGTCAGCAATAAGAAGAAAACAACTAGAAAAAGCATTCCCCCTCAATCAGCTGATGAAATCATTCCTTGGCTTTCTCCAGTCACAGCCAGCAGATACCAAGAAATACTTCCTGCACTGGATGAAAGTTTTCATGGATGATCTGTCTTCTGACCGCCTTGACGAACTGAAGAAAGAATATCACCTGTTATGGTCTCAAATCCTGGCAATAATGAAAAGCAATGACAACACTGATCTGAAAGCTCAGTTGCAGAAGAATATAGATGCCCTCTCCAATGAAATCGACTATTCTTCCATTGGCCTTGAGCATATTTTGAGAGAGGTAGGGCAGATTTATGAAGCTCTGGAATCAATGAACTCAAAGGATGAATGTTTAGTCGTCAAACTACCTGAAATTGCAGCTGATCTGATGATTTCAGGGTATCCTGTCGAGCTGATGGATGGTGATGCTTCTTACATACCATTACGATGGATCAATGCAATCTTTGACAGATTAATTGATAAGCTAGGGGACAAACGAGTATTTGTTCTTTCAGTGCTTGGCATTCAGAGCACAGGGAAGTCAACCCTGCTGAATGCCATGTTTGGTCTTCAGTTTAATGTCAGTGCAGGGAGATGCACCCGGGGAGCATTTATGCAGCTAATTAAAGTAGATGAGAAGCTGCAACAAGATTTGGGCTTCAGTTACATGCTAGTTGTTGACACAGAGGGACTTCGTGCCATAGAGATGGCCACGAAACAGTCCCTTAACCATGACAATGAGCTGGCCACCTTTGTCATTGGCATTGGCAACATGACTCTGATCAACATCTTTGGAGAAAATCCTTCAGAAATGCAAGATGTTCTCCAGATTGCTGTCCAGGCTTTTCTGAGGATGAAGCAAGTAAAACTTTCCTCAAGCTGCCTGTTTGTACACCAAAATGTGGGAGATATAACTGCCAAGGAACAAAACATGGAAGGACGAAGACGCCTCCAGGAAAAGCTGGATGAAATGACTTTGATAGCTGCCCAGCAGGAATTCTATGATGCCTACTGCTTCAGCGATGTCATTCACTTTGATGTGAACACCCATATTCATTACTTTTCACAGCTGTGGGAAGGAAACCCCCCAATGGCACCACCCAACCCCATCTACAGCCAGAACGTCCAGGAATTAAAGAGCAAAATTCTCCAAGCTGCCAAGAAGAGACCACCAGGCAGTATTTTGAATCTCTCGAGCTTGAAAGTTCGTATTAGTGATCTTTGGAATGCTTTGCTGAATGAAAACTTCATTTTCAGCTTCAAGAACTCAGTGGAGATTGCTGTGTACAAGAAGCTGGAAATCGCATTTGGCCAGTGGAGCTGGCAGATGAGGAGTTATGTCTTAGACTTGCAAATGAAACTGGACAATCAAATTCGGAATGAGGACATGCAGGAGGTCCCCAGAGAAAGCCTTGAAAATGTAGTGCAAAAGACAAGTGATGACATCATGAAAGACATGGAAAAGTATTTCATTGAGGAGAAAGACCATGAGATACTCGCCCAGTGGAGAGTCATCACGGAACTGAAACTGAATGAACTAAAGGAATCTCTCCTTCGTGAAACTAGAAGGAAGTGTGAGAATCTGATTGAACTGAAGAAGAAGCAGAATAAACTGGATGAAAAGAAGTCAGAATATGAAAGTGAGCTCTTGAAAAAGAGCAGGGAGATGGCTCTGCTTCTAAAAGGCCAGAGACTAACTGAAAGTGAACTCAGAAACAACTTTGTTCATGTCTGGAATGGGTGGGTTGCTGTATTCTCCTCTGCTGCATCCCCTCTGATACAGGTTGATATTGATAAGGACATAGAAGATGTCCTTTTAGAACAGTTTAAGGAACCTAACTTACTAGCACGGATAAGGGAATTTTCCCAAACCCAAGCATTTTCTGTTAACTATGAAAAACACATTGCTAAGAAAAAACGTTGGTACGTCATTGTTCAGAATCTTGATCATGCTGATATGAGCAACATACAACGCATTACAGATAACATCATAAGGTGTGTGACAAAGAACATTGATAAGAAGGAACAGGAGAAAAGGGATTATAGTCAAAGTTTCATTCATGAAATACTGAATGAAGTACAGAAGGGTATGAGGTCTGTCCCTAGCAATGCAAAATACAGTTTTAATACAGATTATGCAATAGATTTATCTCTGTATCTGTGCAGAATGGCAGCAAAAAGATTTAAAGACATGCAGGAAGCATTCAAAAAAGCAAATGATCCATACACCTACCTGGTGAACAAGAGAGAAGATTTCTTCAAATATTTCCAGAACTGTTGCCAAGGGGCCACTTCTGTCACAGCATTTGCTGTTTTCCTGTGTGACAAGATTGCCCCAGCTCTTCGCAAGGCAATCTATGAGAAGACAGCTCTTACCATAGCTCAAGACATCAGGGGTAAGCTGCCAGATTTCAGTGGCAATAGAGCCTCTCTGGAAGTTTGCATACTGAAATACCTGGCAGAAGAAGAAAACTTTGAGGATTTCCAGGCTTATCTTTATTTCTCAGAAGACTTTATGAAGCGTTACATTGAAAGACGTGTTGCGATGTACTGTTTAGATAAGAACAGGAGGCTGGAGAATTTTTTAGATGACTCCCTTAATCACCTCTATGAAAGCATTCTGTCAGCTGTTTTTCAATCAACCAAGATTGTCAAAGACAGAAGAGACAGAAATGACAAAATCTCTTTTTGGCTGGACGAATTTTGCAAGGCACTTACAGAGGTGCTAATCTTGCCCAGAAACAACCTGAAGAGCATTGAGCATCAGGAGATAAAAGACATAGACTTCCTGAAAAATGCCATGACAGAAGCATTGGCTTCCGTGAAGGACAGTCTCAAGGCAGAGTTTCCTAATGCTGACATGAGCGTATTTGAAAAGGAGCCTCACGAAATCTTGGCTGAGCAATTTTCAGGATGCTGGAATCAGTGTCCCTTTTGTGGGGCTGTTTGCACAAACACTATGCCACATCACGATGGAGACCATCAGCTTGTCTTCCATCGTCCTCAAGTTTTGGCAGGTTACAGGTGGTATGAAACAGACAATCTGGTCATTGATATTTGTTCTAGTAGTGTTGTGAGTGGCAATTTTTTCAGGATTGGTGAAAACACATGGATCCCCTACAAGAAATACCGCAATGCAGGACTTCCTTATTCCAATTGGCTAATTCTTCCTGATACATCAATGCAAATGTACTGGAAATGGTTTGTGTGTCATTTCAGGACAGAGCTTGAAAACTACTACGATGGGAAATTTTGTGGCAAAGGAGAAATCCCTGCCTCATGGCAGAAAATTACAAAGCAGGAAGCGCTTGATGAACTGAAGAAGCTTTAGGCCAGGTTGACATCAGAGACTGCAGTGATAGGACAAAGGGGCATTGGATTCAAACTTACAAAGGGGAAGTTCAGGCTGGATATAAGGAAGAAATTCTTTACTGTGAAGGTAGTGAGGCAATGTTGGCCAAAGAAGTGGTAAATGCTCCACCCCTGGAAGTGTTCAAGGCCAGGTTGGACAGAGCCTTGGAGGACATGGCCTACTGTGATGTGTCCCTGCCCATGGCAGGGGGGTTGGAACTAGATGGTCCTTTCCTACCCAAACCTTTCTATGATTCTGTAATATGAAGGAAGAATCGCAACCGCTTTGCATTTTAGGAGAGCATAGTATAAGTAATTCCACAAAATATTGTTACAATATGCAATATATAAAATATATATGAAGCCTCAGGCTACATGAATGATACCTAATTGCTGACAAAGTTGGGTGAAATAAGGCATGCTACTTCTGCCTCAGAAATTCCCTTGCTTCATGATACTCAGAATCCTCTTCCTTTTTTGCCACAGACATTAACCTCTGCTTTGTCTTATATCAAAAATGAAAAACATTCCTGCAGTGAGGAGTCACATCAACAAGATCAAGACAGTGTCAGGCGAAGAGCTAAGGCAGCATTTGAAAGTACCAATTTTATCAGCTGCTATCAGAATAAAAGTGACATTGACAGGAATTAGTTTTTGCTGCAGCAAGTACTTTTAGTTAGTTTAGAAAACTTTAGTTAAGTCTTAATTTGGTTATTTTTATATATATATATATATATATACTTGGTTTATTAAGCATACTTCATTTGTTAAGGTGAGCCATTCCTGGCTGGGCCTGTTGAACTTTCCTCCACCTCCTAGCCACTGCTAAGCAACTGCTCTTCTATTTGCTTAGCTGCTGAGTGAAAACCTTTGTATAACCAATGTGGAGGATTACGTCTCTTTGTAGCTTCCTCAGCAGCCACCAGCAGTGTGTGACGTTAACGTTCATGCTGTCAGGACAGGCTGGTGGCAGTGGAACCATGATCTGGAGAACATATAACAAGCTGGGACTGCACCACTGAGTTGGCTGGCAGTTTTTGCTGTGCAGTTCCTGCAAGGCCACTGGAAATCCAAGGACAAGCCCTCCTGGAACATTGCCTAAAGTTCACTATATTCACTATAATCCCCTGTACTCTTTGCTAATAAACTAGTTGAGTTAGACTGGACTGGTCTCTGCATCCTTTATTTTCAAGTTAGCTGCAATTGTGTGTGACCTCAGTGTTTGTGCTGTGAAGACAGGCAGGTGGCAACTGGGTGAAGGTCTGTGTGGATGGAGAATGTCTGCTCTTCAGGGTGAAGGACCTTCTTTAATGTCTCAAGGGATAATAAGAAGGGAAGGAAGCCGTAAACAAGAACTTTCATTCGAACAAATCTGACCTACAGCTGAGGTGCTCAATGGCCTTAACCTGACAGAGGGGAGATGGAGATGAGCTCTTAGGCAGAAGTTGTTCCTGTGAGGGTGGTGAGGCCCTGGCACAGGGTGCCCCGAGAAGCTGTGGCTGCCCCATCCCTGGCAGTGTCCAAGGCGAGGTTGGACAGGGCTTGGAGCAACCTTGTCTAGAGGAAGAAGATGTCCTGTGGCAGGGGGTTGGAACTAGATGAGCTTTAAGGTCCCTTCCTATCCAAACCATGCTATGAGTCTGTGATTCTATGATCTCCTGCCCTCGAGCACACCTCTGAACTAGCTCTGCCAATTAAGAAGCTGGCATCTGCTTCAGGAGCAGCAGAGACAAGGGCTCTTATCCTATGTACTCTTACCAGCAGCATCTAAAGAGGTTTGTAGGTCCCTTCCAACCCAAACCATTTCTATGTTCTATGAAGAAGCCTGTGGTGGGAACCAAGCCTGGTCAGTCACACTAATGGATGAATGGGAGACTGAGAAGGGTTATTTCAGTGAGGTTATCAGAGCAGGTGCTGGTCAGTGGGAAACTAAAGGAAAAAAGTGGAACCAAACCCAAAGCATACCATGACACAGCCCTGACAAAACAGACATGGAGACACTGGCTTGGAAACAAGCCTCACCAGTGTGAGTGTGTGCTGCAAGGAGAAAGCGAGTGGTGAGACCTGTGTGTGTGTGAGTGGATTTGACTCCATCTCCTGGAGTCACATGGGTGTAGATGCCTCTGGTGTCAGCTGCTGGAGCAAGAGGGGTGTTGTGGTTTAATGCCTGTCATCAAGTTAGCCATGCAGTCTCTCAATCCCCCCCGCCCCCCCCTTCTTGCCCTCCCCCTGCTCTTGGAGAGATGGGGAGGAGAATCAAAAGAATGCAACTCCCACAGGTTGAGTTAAGAACAGTTCAGTAACTAAGGTATAACACAAATCACTACTGCTACCACCAATAATAATAATGATAAAGGAAATAACAAGAGAATAGAATACAGCACCTCACTACCTGCCGACCTATAACTCACCCCCCCATCCCTGTTTCAGCATTACTCTGTTACAGTATCTCAATAGCCAGAATCTGGTCACNCCTATACCCCCCCCCCCCCCCCCCACTGAGCACCCACAGATACCCAGTCCAAGGCACTAGCCCTTACGGATAACTCTCCATTACATCCTGGGCATGACGTGCTGTGGTATGGAATACCTCTTTGGCTACTTTAGCTCAGGTGTCCTGTCTCCACACAGGGACCGCACCAAGCCTTGTGTCATCTCCCTGCCCAGCTGGATGCTGGGGACCCCTGACTCATGTTCAACTGCTGTTCACATGGAACCCTGCTCCACTTCGGCCTTCAAAGCTCTCCTTTGAATATTTGCTACTGCTGAACCCAGGACAAGGGGTCTCAGTGCAATGACAGGAGTGAGTGAGGACCTTTATCCTACAGCTTCCGGCATGGGAATGGTGTGTGGCCTGAAAACCAACAACTGGTGTGAATGAGGTGAGTGAAGGGCTGAGCACTGGCAGCTGGAGCAGGACCACAGGTCACAGCCCAAACCGGGTGTGCATCTGAATTCACCAGCAAACTTCAAGTTGGAGTGGTTGTGAGAGAGTGGCCTTGGCCCAGGCTGTATCCAGGGGTTGCAGTGTCCATGTTGCCTCATCACATGTGCCAAAGCACTCTTTCAGGGCTTCTGTTCTCCCATGCATACTGTGCATAGCTTGCAAGTTTTCAGCAATCTTCATCTTTCAGGTGTCTGTGTGCCTATAACCTCCAGCTCCTTCTCCAGTACAGGGAGGCAGTGCTCTACATGGAGACCTATGGGTGTCAGCATCTCTGCCAGTCCACTCTGGCCTGAATCTTCTTTGCAGGGATCACCTGGCATGTCCTCCTCTGTGGACACTGCTGTGGGAAGGAATGCAAGGACACAAGGATGCATGGTTTGTAGCTAAGGTTCTCAGGATCACTGACTTGCTCAAAGGAGTTGATACGGGAGGCAAAAGACCTGATGATGTTGAGATATGAATGGAAAGCTAAGCAGGAACTGCCTGGTCTGTCACAGGGACCAGAAAAAGCAAGTGACAGGACTGGGGTGACAGGCTGGGAGGCCAGGATGGAGCTGTAAATGGAGAGGTGGAGATCTTAATGTACCAACTTTGAATCATAGAATTACAGAACGGTTTGGGTTGGAAGGGACCTTAAAGCTCATCCAGTCCCAACCCCCTGCCATAGGCAGGGACACCTTCCACGAGACCAGGTTGCTCAAAGCCCCATCCAGCCTAGCCTTGAACACTGCCTGGGATGGGGCAGCCACAGCTTCTCTGGGCAGCCTGTGCTAGGGCCTAACCACCTTTTGCTTTCGCTTTCTCTTCTCCCCTTCCTTGCTCTATTCTTCCTGTTCTTTCTCCCTGTGTGTACCCCCTCCACCCCCACCCTGTGGCATCCCAATCATGTATTTCTTGTCCCACCTGTCCCTGGAGCTGGTGGAACAAGGCCAGGCACCCTGTGGAACTCAGAAGTTCCCCTCACCCCAGTCCTGGCGTCTATGCTCCTCCTGGGGTTCTACAGATCCTGGCCTCAGCATGGACAGAGCCTGGGATGGTCCCAAGTCCCAGCTGCATTGGGAAGGTCATGGAACCACAGAATCAGACTGGCCTGGGTCAAAAGGGACTTTAAAGCTCATCCAGTCCCAACCCCTGCCATGGGCAGACACCTTCCAGCAGACCAGGTTGCTCCAAGCCCCGTCCAGCCTGGCCCTTTGGACTTCTTTTCTCTTTCTTTAAAAGGAAACAAATTACACATTCAGAGTCACTGGGGTTGGAAAAGAGCTTTAAGATCATCGAGCCCGACAGTAAACCCAGCACTGCCCGGGCCACCATGCCGCTGTTCCTCTCAGCGGATGCTCATCCACCACCGGCCGCCTCTGCCCCTGCCCCTGCCCCTTCCCGAGGAGGGTTTCTTTGGAGCCCCTGCGCCTCCTCCCGGCCCGCGGGCATGGACACGGAAGTCAGCAGCCCACGGGACAGGCAGCTGCTCCCGGGCAAGGAGCCCGTGGCGGGCGGGCCTACCGCCTCCTCCTCTGCCCTAACCCCTGCGGGCCCTCCCCGGGTCTTTAGTTCTTCCCCCCCTGAAGCCGCTCCTTCCCCGCAGCCCGCGCTCCTCCCGCCCTGCAGGCGGCGCCCTCGCGCGGCGGGAGGGGCGCTGCGGCGTCACGGCCACGCCAGGTGGGCCGATGCGGCGGCGAGAGGCGGGCTACGGTGGCCGGCGGGGGTCAGGGAAAGGGCGGGCGCGTAACGGAGCACCGGTACTGGCACCGGGAGCAGGCGTGGGGGCCGCCATGGAGTACGTGACCGCAGAGCAGCTGGCCGGCTTCAGCAAGTACAAGGTACGGGTGGGTCGTGGGTGTCAGGGGCCTGGCCGTGGGGCTGGGGGCTCCTCGGGGCCTGGCGCTGTGAGGGGATGTCCAGGCGGGTCCCACTGGGAATGGCGGCGTTTGGGCGGGGGTTGCAGTGGCACCTAGTGCCGGGGTGTGTGTGGGGTGTTGGGTGCTATGGGAGGGGGTGTCGTGGGGCTCGGGGTAGCGGTGGGTGCTGTGGGACACGGGAGTTGGGGAGGGGGGAGCTGCCGTGAGCACTTGTGGCTTGGGAAGAGGCAGGGACTGCTGTAGGTCCTGGCCCCGTGCAGGTGGAGCCTCGGGGCCTGGTTCGGTGGGGGGAGCCAGCGGCAGTGGGGTCGGCTCCCGGGTGCGTGTGTGTGTGTGTGTGTGTGTGTATTAAAAAGGTGGTTGTATGAAACGTGTGCCTCCCCCCTGCCGCTGCCTCACTGTGGGGTGCGGTGAGGTCTGGGACAGCGTGGTGGGTGCTCGGTTCCATGCAGGACTCCCACTCATCGCTCCCCATGCCCTGTTCCTGGGTGGGCCGTGTAGAGGGGTCCCAGTGCAATGCATCGTGATGAAATGCTTCTTCCCCTTCCTTTCCCCCCTTCTCCCGAGCTTTTTCACGGTTGGGGGGCTCGGTGCATTAAGGAACAGTGTGTTGAAGGTGCGACTGTGTGAGACGTGGGGCCCTCTCCTTGCTGGTGGGGGCAGGGGGCTGTCATGGGCTCTGCAGCGAGCCGAGGGGTGGCTGCGTGCAGACTGGGCACCCCCTAGTCTGTTTCCCAGCGGGGACGAGGAAGCCACGTGCAATGCTGCAGGGTACAACGTCCAGCACAGTGCAGTGTGAGTAGGTCTGTGCTTCAGGTGGGCACTCCCAGGTTGTTTGCCGCTTGGGGAGGACAGGCTGTGTGCCCAGCAGTGGGGACAGCAGAGTGTGGGGCAGTGGCAGTGTGACTGTATGCCAACTGTGCTCCCCAGCCATGCTCCTGGAGTGGGGACACACCTTCATGTCCAAGTACAGCATAACATGATGTTACCAAATGTGGTGTAAGCACATTCAGTGTGTGTGCCCTCCTCCCTGGTCTAACCCTGGGAATGAGGGGCATCGCTGGGCACAATGTGGGTGTGATTTTGAGTGGTACTGTGGCAGCTTGCTTGTCCTCCCTCCCCTTCCTTGGCTGTCAGCGATGTGGTCAAGACAGGCAGTTGTGGCATGTCACCACATGGTGCTTTGTCAGGTTGCACTGTGGCCACCCTTGCCACAAAGGGGCTGCAGAGGAGGGGGCTGTGGGTGCATGTGGGGTCCCATGTTTGGCTTGGGACCATGTTGCTTCTGTGCTGTGGCTGCTACATGTGTGATCAGACCAACAAAAACATGTCCAACACTATCCTTGTCTCTTTGTGTGAGCATGCCATGTGTTCAGTCTTTGAAGGAAGTCTCTGTAAGTGCTGATAGACTGTGTCATGGCAGTTTAAATCCCTAGGGCTGATATGGGGCCAAAGTTTGTGGCATCTTTAACACAGGCGAACATTGTGTTTATGTGGAGGGAAGGGTGTTTATTGTATTTTTTAATTCTCACAGACCAACAGTGAAGCTACAAGTTTTTACCTCATCTTCTCCTTTGTTCTTGTTCTAGGATCCATCACATTGAGCCATGTTGCAGTCATCCTTCTAGGGTGATTCACAGAGTGTCCTTTAAGTCTGGATAAGTCTGAGACATCTGGGGAGTGAAGCTCCTCCTGGAGCAGTCTGTGGGGGCAGGAGTGGTCAGGGCTTCCTCACAATCTCCTTTTGCAGGCTCCTTGCTGATGAGCTGGAGATAAATGGACTTTGTAGAGCGAGTTTGACCAATATGACAGGTTGCATGAGATTCCTTATGGAAAGCTGAGCGTATGGGATTTGTCAGTAAAGTCTGTGTTTAGAAAGGCAGTGAAAGATGGCAGTTTTGTGTGGGTGCTAGAAAAAGTTCAGTAAAACACACTCAGGTTTGAGCCAGGCCTTGCAAAATAACTAATTTTGCTCCTGCGAGGACAATGCTTTTGCTTAAACAGGGAGACTCTTACATGTTGAGTCTATTTCCAGCAGTGTGTAGACGGGTTTGTGGTGTTGCTGCCTTCCCTCTCAGTACCTGTGTGGTGAGAATGGGATCCTCACCCTCTACAGAGAGTGCTAGCAGTTGAACTTGGGAGGGTCCAGACAAGTGCAGCAACCTTGTTATTTGTGTAGCAGGCACCAAAGACCTGCTCCCAGGTCATGGTCACTATGAAGGTGCTTCTGATGAAATGCTGTTGCAGGACCTTGAATGCAGACCAGGGAGAGGAGAAAGGTCCTGTCTTGCACATGAAGTACAGCGTAGGCAGTACTGGCTGCTTGCTGTCACCAGTTGTGCACTGGTGTTGTGTTTACTGGCCTTGGTTTCGGACAGCATAGGGCTGAAATGTGTAAACAGGTCTCCGATGGATGGTGGAGGTATCGCTCCCAGCCTGGCACAGCTGAATGGATGGGCAGAGGCCAAGAAAACTGCATGTGTCCTGAGAGCAGGAGTGGAGTCTCACTGGCCAGAAGTAGCTTTGTTTGAGAGATTGTGGTTTTACTGAGTCAGTAGGGACTTCGATAAGAGCATGCAGGTTCATGCTTGGTGCTCAAAGAGCACCATTCTGTCCTGTGCTGAGGGTTTGTGTTATATGCTCCCCAGGGCAGTGTGAGCACCTGTAGGTTAAAGTGCTTTGCAGGAGATGGCAATAAACTGTATGGAAAAGAGCAGTCAGTGCTGACATGTCAGACTGCCATGGAGGGCAGTGAAGCCCTGGTCAGTCTCTGCAGTGCTGCCCTTCTTTGTGTGTTGTTTGCTTGGGGAGATTTTTTTTAATTTGCTATTTTAGCCTTGGGAAAAGGGCTCATCCAGGCCCAAATCTCTAATACAGGGTTGCATATTCCAGCCTTGCTTTAAGCATTAAGGCTTGTCACAGAATCAGCATCTTCTCTCACAGAGAAGAACAACTTCCTAATATCTCATCTAAGTCTCCCCTCTGTCAGTTCAAAGCCATTCCCTCTTGTCTTGTCCCTACAGGCCCTTGTCAAAAACCCCTCTCCAGCTTTCTTATCAGCCCCTTTAGGCGCTGGAAACTGCTCTAAGGTCTCTGTGGAGCCTTCTTCAGGCCGAAAAAGCCCATCTCAGCCTGTCTGCTCTGCCCTTTCCTTTCCTGGAAGGTGACTCTAGATCCACTGCCACTCTGTTCATGAAAAGGTGATTGACCTTCTGTGTACAACTAACTGTTCTTGCCCAGAAAACTTCTGCAACAGTATAAACCTGTCATCCCAAATGGATAGAGCAAGGAAGAAGCAAAGTGGGATGTATATGGATGGCAGTGCAAAAGAACAGAAGAGTAATGTAGCCGTAGCTGAGCTGCTTTCTGTGCCTCATCCCCAAAGTGAGCCTGTGTTTTTAACCTGAGTGGAAGGAGTCAGTGTGTGGCAGCAGCACCAGATCACCTGAGAAGGCGGCTCGTGTTGTCTAACTTGAATTTGTACTTCGAGCCAACATAGCTGGAAACCTTTGAGCTTAGGTTGGACCAGCCAGAACTGCAGTGCATGGTCAGAACCAAACCCTCTGCAGGAAGGCTCCTTCAGTTCCTGCTGCCAACAGCTCTGCAGCCTTTGACTGCCTCAGCCTTTAAGCTGCACCTGGCAGATTTCCAGCCTTCATGTGATAGATTTGTAGAAGAGCAAGCTCCCAAGACTGGGGGCACATGGAGGAGGCAACAAATGTCCAAGGGAAGGAATGTGTCCTCAGAGAGGAGCTAGTGTCCCTGGAGCTCATAAAGAGGAGCAGAAGAGCTTCTTGCAAGATGATCCACAGCTTTCTCCAGCCCTGGCTGGTTTACTCCCCCCATTGCTGCCAGGAACACATATGGGAAGCGGCGACTCAGGAATTAAGATGGTTTTAGTTTTGCAGCATGCACATATCTCCTGGCTGGGGGAGAGGCCAGTGTACACTGCTTCTGTCACCAGCTGCCTCAGTGCCACGGGTGGTGGGGTATAGATGGAGCCGTCCTTTAGCTGCTCTTGAAGGGATGCTGAAGAGCTCCTTTGCTGAGGGAGCTGTGCAGCAGAAAGCACTGTGTTTAATCGTATGTCTAACACTTCCTCACTAGGAGATTGATTTGGGTATAGCACATGTGCCTCTGGAGACAATTTAAGCAAACCTAAAATGGGAAGGAAGGGTTTCTGTGCCAAATCAAATACATCCTTTGTCACTAATGTGTTACAGCCTTGCCTGGCAGCTCATGGCAGGACTTCTCCTGAGGAGATGCTGTATGTGGCAGTTGGAGTGCTGGACAAATCCAAGGTGTTTCTGCTTCAGCGCTTCCTCTGGCTTGTCAGCCTCATGTAGATGATTGATTCTTCTGGCAGGGTGGAGCTCTTGGTATCAAAAATAAAGCTTTTGATTTGAGGCTGTAGAACAGGATACGTGTTGACCTTCCAAAGAAAAGCAAACCAGACTCTCTGCTGTTGTTGAGTATTAAATGTCCTCTGCCAAAACCAGATGTTCTGTTAAGTACTGAATGTTTTCTGCCAAGAAAGATGCAGCCAGGCACTGCGATTTCAGAGTGTAAACCTTGCAGTTGGATGCCAGAGGTCGTGATCTGCTTCTTAAAAACCCATCTGCAGATTGCTTTCTGACAGGCTTTTGGGGAACCTTCTATAATTTTATGGGGAGAGGGAAAAATGGGACTATCTGGAACATTCACAGAGGTGTCTGCTACTACTTTGTTTGCTCTAGGGGAAAGACATATCCCTTTCTTCCCTCTAGGCTGCCTCCTAGTCCTGTTTTCACAAGCAACCCAAACAAATTTCCCTTGTTGAAGTTGTCTCTGCCTTTCTTGAGTGTGGTGCCTAGAGCTGGATGCAGTGTGTGAGCTGGAGCCTTACCAGTGCAGTGGAGAGGGGGGGAGGGATGGCTTTATGTGTCGCATACAGCACTTGTATTTCTTCTGCTTGTGCATCTTGATGAGCTGCACGTCGTTTTCTGCAGCACTGTGACTCTTGTGGCTCTCTTTAGTGGGTCTGGAGGCTGTGCTTGCAGCTGCCACGGTGCCAAAAGCTGCTTGACTGCAAGCGAGGGCAGAGAGCTGCAACATTGCTTGTGCTGTTAGTTACAGACAGCTTTGATGGTTTGTCACTGCCTTTTTTGTGTTCCAGTCGTGTGCCCTGCATTTTCTGTAGCCTTTCCCTGCCCAGTGCTGTATGAGCTGCTTGCAATTCTGCTTTATTCAGCTTTACCTTGTGGTATCCTGTGCTTTACTGCTGTCTTCTGATGTGATGGAGTCACTGATGACTATTTCTAGTGTGTATTGCAGCCAGACGTGTGGTCACTCTATGGCTTTTTCACCCAGCTCATGTAGGAGGAGGGAAAGTACTTGAGTGACTGCTGTGTATGGGGCTTCAGCTGTGTAAGTGGTCTCTGCTAGTGTGGTTTTGTCACCATGTGAGCTGGGTGGAAGTGCAGGCATGAGCCTCTCTAGTGATGCTGCCTGGACCTTGGGCTTTCCTTAAGGGTTTGTGTTATCCTCAGAAGTAATGGTTTGTGGGAAATGCTGGTAAAGGAGGATGTGAGAATGCTGCTCCTTACATGTGGCATGGGAGGGAAGGCAGTGCCACGTGTTTGGGTCCAAAGGTGGGACAGGCTGAAGTCTTACCTAAGAAGCTTTGGGAGCAAGTATGATTTCAGTAAGAGGAAAGCAAATTTGGTCTTGGAAAGTGCCTTTTATAGCAAAACTCCCGCACTCTAAAATCCATCAATTTCTATGTCCTCTCCTGAGCAGGAGCTGGTGATGGCAGCCCATGGGTAACACGCAACCACCAGTGGCATGGGGGAGGCTGGTGGCTCTTGTGAAGAGGTTCTTTGTCTCATTACCTGTGTGGGCAGTAAAGTGAAGTCCTCTTGGTGTCTGCTGCCACATGCCTGCTGGGCTGAGGCTTGGCAGCAGCTAGCAGTGCTCATGTGCTAGAGAAAGCATCCCAGCTGCTCATCCCAGCTTCTCTCTGCAGCAACCTGGACTTTGCTGTGGGTTTGCCTGGCAACCTGGTGTGAGCTGGTTGGGTTCTCTCAGCACGGAGGGGAGTACCTCAGCACATGCCAGCCTTGCTCTTCTACCAAGGTGGCTGCTGTAGAGCTGCTCAGAGCAGCACTGCAGAATGGCTGCAGCAGTGAGGGGTGACATCTCTTGCCTTGACAAAAGACAGCCGTTCTCCAGCTGCGTGTTCCTGAGGGTGGAAGAGGCATCTGGTACAGAGCGTAGCTGTGTGTTTGAGAATGTGGCAAGCCCTGGGGGGCTCATGCATAGCACCAGGAGGTGCTGGTTTGTTATTCCAACAAGAGAGGCACTCAGCCTCTGGAAGGTGACATTTCAAATGCCATTTGTTAGAGCTAATGCTATAAGGAGAGTATAGTATAGGTAATCTTGCAACCCTTTTAGATGGTGGGAGCCTCAAGTGATGTAGCATCAAATGGGCCTGTGATCCATGTGCAGTGTGCTGGACAGATCCTGTCTTTAGAAGATATTTAATGGAATCACAGAATGGTTTGGGTTGGAAAGGACATTAAAGACCATATGTTTCCAATCCCCTGCCACTGGCAGGAGCACCTTCACTAGACCAGTTTGCTCCAAGTTCCCGAGGTGCAACCTGGCCTTGAACACTGCCAGGGATGGGGCAGCCACAGCTTCTCTGGGCACCCTGTGTCAGGGCCTCACCACCCTCACAGGGGAAGAACTTCTTCCAAAGATCTCATCTCAATCTCCCCTGTGTGGTTAAAGCCATTCCCCCTTGTTCTGTCCCTACAGGCCCTTGTCAAAAGCCCCTCTCCAGTTTCTTGTCAGCCCCTTTAGGCACTGGAAGCTGCTCTAAGGTCTCACTGGGCTTCACAGTTTGATCATTTGAGCTATTAGAGGATTTTCTTAGAGGAAAACAACTTTATTCCTCGTTTCCAGTGTCAGATGGAAAGAATGTTCCCAGGAGAGCTTCTTGCTGCACTCCTGGGTAAAGACAAGGACATGCAGGTGGCCGAGTTACTGATATCAAGTGGAAGCTGCCCACAGGCTCCTCTGCTGCAACAAGCTGGGTGAGCTTATCCTGTGGCTGAGGAATCTGTGCAGCGCAGCATGGGCCTGGGCACTCTGGGGCTGATGCGATGTGGATTGCTGACGCCTTGATGTACACAGGTCCCCATGTCAGGGTCACTGCAGTGGACTGGATTTGCAGGATGTCAAGCACAGTTGTCCTGCAGTGTTGATGAGGCCCTAGCTTGGGAGACCTGGTGCACTGAATGCACCAGAGGGCTAGGCATCTACCTTAAAGGACTTCTCATCATGGAAAGTATTTTCCTTCTGAGTGGTCTCCCTTTTCTGCATCCTTCTTCCAGCTGGGAACCCTGATCTCCTGGGCTGTCATCAGCCTGAGCCAGCACCAGCCCTGCCAGGCATTGCAGATCTCTGAGTCGTGCGTGTGTCATCCTTTGCAATTTCTGTAGCTCCCTTAAGCAAACAGCATGATGCAGAAGTGCTGGTGTCCTCTCTGCCCTGAAGAATAGGGTGCTCTTCCCTTCAGACAAGAAATCCTCTTGCCTTCAGACTTCAAGTGCCATGCAGAGCAGGGCTGCAGATGGCTGGAAGCTGTCCCTGGCAGGCTTTATAAATGCTCTGGAAGTACAAGCCCTAAAGAGATCTCTGCAGGGTTTGCTCTGCAGAGCAGCCACCAGTGTGTGCCAGTAGCAGCTCAGACCAGTGCAACAGCAACAGAACAGGTAGTGAGAGCAGCAGAAAGGAAAGGCTTTTGATGCTAGTGATGTGGATGTGAGGCTATGGTGATTAAAAGGCTGGTCTTCCTCACCCCTAGACAAACAGCTTGTCTTCTCTTGCAGGGTCCTTAGCAGGAAGGGTGTGAAGAAGGGGAAGCCTTTGAACCCTGTTCTTGCATAACTTAACTCCTTCCCCAAGGGCTCTTCTCATTGCTCTGAGACTGTGTTTGCCTTTAAACAGTGCATGTTTCCCAAGGTGCAGGAAGTCCTCCTAGATTCCATGACCTCTAAGATGAGCAGCTGTAAAAGTTAGAGGTGTTTTTCCTCTCCATTTCTGCAGCTGAGTTCAGGGTTTTGAACCTCTGCTTAGCTTAGCGTGTTCCTTGCAGCTCTTGTGGTCTGAAACCTGGCCAGCTGCTGTGGTTGGAGGAAGCAGTGCTATAGGTTAACTGGAAAGGACCTGGCTCATGAGCCTTGGCTGAGCTTTTGCTCTGTGCTAAAGCAATGAGATGAGGGTAAGTGGTTTATCCTGCATCCTAAGGCACTTCTAACATGTATTGTGAGGTTTTGATGAGTGATGAGCTAGTTCTGCTCCTAGGACCTAGTATGTCTCTTAATCTTGAACAGTCCTGATACTGCTGCTGGGCCCTCACGGTGCTGTTTGCTGCTGCCACAGGTCTGGTTCTTGAGTGATGACAGTTGATCTATGGGCTATCAAAGATTTTGAACCGTGTTTTAGTCGGAAATCCCCATATTCTGTTTTTAGCCACACAGTAGCAGTGATTGAAGGCCTTTGTGGTCAGGGACCTACTGCTGTTTCACTCCACTGTGGGTCCTGCAGGGTTTCCTAGAAGGAACTTCAAACCTCTGTGGGTTTTTGTGTAAGAAGATGGCTCACCCGGAGACACACAGCTTGGCTATGTTGGCTGCTAAACAGCTGGACTATTGGGCCAGGGCTGCCTTGGTTCCAGGTTGGATGGGGCTTGGAGCAGCCTTGTCTAGTGGAAGGTTAGGGTGGGGTGTGACAGGGGGTTGGGACTGGATGAGGTTTAAGGTCCCTTCCAACCCAAACCATTCTAAGATTCTGTGGTTGATGCTCACAGGGTGAGGCTTGTGCCGCTGCAAACCACCTCTGCTTTTCCTTCTGGTGAGGGGAGCTGTCTGGCTCTGCACTGCTGTTTGTGTGGGTTTTTTTACTGCAGTCTCTGCCCTTAAAGGCCTGAATTAGTAGCTTGTGTATGTGATGGGTTCAGGTAGAGGATTCCTTGTCCTGGCCTGCAACACAAGCCCTTCTGTCTCTTCTATTGCTGTGCAGGTGAAGGATGAGGCTCCTGACCCTCTGCATCAGCCCTTAACCCTCTGCATCCTCTATCCCACTTGAAATGGTGGACTGCTGTCTCCAGCTAGTGACTGGGGACATCTGTTAAAACTGGGGGTCTTTCTCTGGGTGTGAGTGCTGTGGAGGAGTAGGAAGAAGAGTGTGCAGAGGACAGCCAGGTCACAGCTCTTGCCTGGAGTGCCCTCCCAGTGTAGCAAGATGTGCCGAGCAGTCATTTAAAAATAGCATAGGCTGCTCGTCAGTCCACCTTGGGTCTCTTCAGTTGCACTCTAAGTTTACTGTGGTGTTTATTGGTGCATGTTGCATCTCGGCTACGATGAACTCTATCCTAAAAGTCACTCTTTGCTAATTAGCAGCAAGTATTTGGCTCTTGGGAGTGTTTGGAAGAGAATCAGAGTACATTGTGGAAGTGAAAGCATCCCATAGCAGGCTCAGAAAATGGCTGTGTTGTTTAGGCTCTATAATTGGCCTGACTTTGCTGTGCTTCAAGTCTTGCACAAAGCAGGATGTCAGGGCTTACAAAGTAACACGTCTTTTTTTATGCAAATTGTGAATTTCCTCTTTGTGGAGGAAGCGGGACAAGAGGTGTGGGGAGGCAGAGTGTCACCTGTTATAGACGTCTATGAGCTTTGGAATAGAATGCTTTATTTGTGCCTTTCACATAGGCTCTGTTGAAACTTGAAGGTAGTCTTCCTCCTCCTTCCCTTCAGTGCTTTGTTTCATCTGTAATCATCTCCCGATGTGCGTGGGCTTGTGTTTTCCTTTGATATAGGTATACTTAAAAGTTCATTTCTTTTTCTAGGCACAGTAACAAATTCTCTTTTCTTGTGCTGACTCGTGTGTGCTCCTGGTTGGTGGCTTAGCATCAAACCCAGCTCATTCCTGGGTTTGGCCCAGTCCTGCCTGGCCTTGTTCTCTGGAGAGCAGACTGGGGCTGTGCTCCTGTGAGTGTCTGCAGCTCCCCAGTAGCTCACAGCCCCTGTGAGGGGCAGCCCAGCCTGAAGCCTGCTGCCTTCTGTGCCCTCTTGCCCAGGCTGCACTATCATGCTCACTCTGGTCATTCGTCTTCTCCTTGGGTACCAGGGGCAGGCTTGCACAACTAGTCTGGTCCCCCTCTTGGGTTCTTCAGCCCTTTCTTTCAAAGTCCAAGCCAACTCTGTCAGCACTAGGAAAGTCTTCTGGTTGTCACAGTGTTATTGGAACAGGTTTCCTGTTTGTGCTTTTCTGCTTCTGCCTTTTCTTCCTTCCCCATTTTTCCTCCCCAGGATCACTGCTCTGATCCCTCAATTCCCACTCCAAAGGTTCTTCATTGGCTGATCCCCTTCTAACAGCATCCCTGCCTTGGGCCCCTGAAGGTTCATCTTTCGCACTCCTGTCTTCACCATCTGTGCATCCTTTCTGCAGCTGATCACCTCAAACTGTAGCAGAAGCAGCGGTGACCTGTATTCATGGATATTTAATGCTCTCAAACAGAGAGCGCTCCTGGATGCAGCTGAAATTGGCAGGCTGCTCTCTAAAGCCTGCCATCAACATCAGGTGTTGCTCCATGTTATGTATCCATGGGGAAATAATTCTCTTCCCCCCCCCCCCC
>NDXB01007733.1:40456-98967 GCA_002631895.1 Agapornis roseicollis | reverse complement strand
CCATCAACCTCCGGTGTTGTCCCCTGTTATTTTTCCCTGGGGAAAAAATTCTCTTCCCCCCCCCCCCCTTCCCTCAATGCAATGATGTCCCATCTCTGACAAAGCTAGTGTTCAAGGCCAGGTTGAACGGGGCTTTGAGCAACCTGGTCCAGTGGAAGGTGTCCCTGCTCATGGCAGGGGATTTGGATCTAGACCTTAAGGTCTCTTCCAACCCAAACCATTCTGTGAGTCAGGTGCATGGAGGGCCTGGGTCTGGATTAGGTTGGATGGACATGTGCTGGTGGTTTGCATTCAGGGATGTTTGGTTTATCCTTCTGCAGTAGCTCTTGCAGCTGTGGTCCTGAGGAGCTTTGCTTTCCCTGAAGCTGATTTCTCCTGCCAGAGTGAGGTCATTGCAGCACGTTCCCCAGCCACCACGCCAGTGGTCCTAAATACTTCTGCCCCCTGAGCTTTCCCCAGTGCTCATCACCATTGACTTTGCTGGAGGAGTGGTCCCTTCTCTGTGTTTGCAGAAGGCAGGGACAATCTCCCAGCTGGTGCCGGGAAGAACTCAGGCTCTGAATGTGAAAGTTTATTGGCAGGGGAGAAATCAGGTTTTCCCAATGAATCTGCACACACCATGGAGCTTGGGGAGCTGGAAGGAGTTTTCTGATAATTGTGGTAGTTTCTCCTGGGGAAGAGGGACTCTGACCTTGCCGAAACCTTTGCATGCAGTGTTTTGAAGGATCTTTAATTTCTAGATCTCTAAAACCTGCATGGTGAAAACCAGGCAGGAGGAGGGAGGTCATGCTGGTGTTGAGGACACTGCAGGCAGTGTCAGCTTGCTGCTGGAGCAGTCCGTCCTGGCTGTGGGGCAGGAAGGCTGGACACTTGTCCTGCTGTTGCCTGCCTGCTGCTCATGGTGAGAGCCAAACCTGTCAGCTCATGTGGTCATTGAAGGTTTACCACTGCCAACGTGCTCTGTTCTTATGCCAGCTGAGAAGTGACCTCAAAGATAAATGGGAATTGAGTTAATAAGTACCATTAAAGCATGATGTGACTTCTTGTGCATCAGCAGAGTGTGGGCATAGTGCAACTGCGGCTTGTTTGTGCTGGCATGGCTCTGTTCGGTTACATTTGCTGGGGTTTGTTGAGTTCGCTGCCTCTTGGCTTATCATGAGCTTGATGGGAGAAGGTTCTTAACCTTGTGCTCTCTTGTACTTCAGGAGGTGTATAGGAAACAGCCCTATGGACTTGCTGGAGCTGCTCTGCTGAGGCTCCCTCTGCCCTGCTACTGTTGCCAGTGACAAGCAATGAGACAAGTTCATGGCCAGCAGCACAGGCTGCTGTGGACCTTGCCAGGGTGGCTGCAAGCAAAATGGGGTGTACAAATCCATCTTTGCTTGCCATTCCCAGCATGGGTGTCTGTACCACCAGTGCTGTCCTCCCGCAGCCTACCCTGGATGGGTTCAGGTGTCTGACCTTGGTGTGCCTAGGGAACCTATGTGACTGTTTTTGCTTTGCTGCTAGCTCTGGGTAACAAGATTACTTAACAGTGCAATTGTTTTTCTGGACAGGAAGGCTATTAGTAGACTCTGGGTTATAAATCTCTATTCTTTCTGCCTTAGACACATAATTGGATCTTCCAGAAACTGCCTGGTTGAATGATGAATGTTATTTTTAAGCTGTATGAGCCATTCATGTCTCTAAATCCCGTAACAATGCCAGTCAGATGGAGCAAGCATTGGGCTGAGGGATCCTGTGGCTGTCCTGGCATGGGTGAGGTCCAGGGGAGGCTTCAGCTTCATAGTGCGAGAGACAAGATTGTTTCTGCAGAGTTGGCTCTGCTCTTTTCTTGATGGGAGCATCTGGGCTGGGTTGGCTCCTTCCTGCAGTTGCATGAGAAGTGGTGTCTGCATATACAGGACTGTTTTAGAGCAGGGCCTGTTACACGTGCCTGTGTGTTTTGAGGAGGGAGCTCTGGGGAATATGAAATGCATTCTGTGCACTCACACTTTTCCTTTGGCCTTCTCTTCCTGAAAATGAGGGGGAAGTCAGAGTCCTGGACAGAGGTAGTCATTGGTAGTGATATAAAAATGACTTAGAGAAGGATAATAGTCACATGCATGAGTCACTAGACCAACATATAGAGATCCGAAATGGAAAAGGTGATGCTAATTGGCAGAGAAGATGAGGTGGGTGAATGACAGAGCTGGTGCTGTGCGTGGTGAGCTAAGATAATGCTGTGTTTGTGGCCTTGAGAGTGTTTCAGCAAAGCAACTGCAGCAGTTAAGTGTGATAGCAGCTCTGGGGGTGTATGAGCCCCAGTTCTCAGCTTGGGGCTCTCTATGGCTGTTGGGCTCCTTCCCCAGCTTTGCTCCAAGGCACAAGCTTGTATGAACAGGCAGGTTGAGGCCCTGCATTCCCAGTGAAGGAATGGCAGTCTCCATAGCATTGGCCCTAGAGGGCTGACAGAGGAATGAGGAAGCGCCGTCACTGGTGTGGCATCTCCTGCTCTCTCCACAGTGTGGGACAGAAGGTGAGTGGCCAGAGGAGTGAGCTGTAAGTGAAACACCTCCACAGCTTGCCTTGTTTCCAGCTCTGACCACACAGAGGCCCCACACCCAGAAGAGGTGATGACCATGCTTGCCTGTCTCTCCTCCTTTGCCCACTGCTACCATCCCCATCTTTGTAATGTCTGTAGGAAAGAAACCAGATGACAAAAAGCAGTTGTGGCACAGCTGAGCATGGCAGATGTTGCTGAGCTTTGTCACAGAAGATGCCTGGCAGGTCGTTGCTATTATGGCAGGTGGCTCTCCTGGGCAGGCAGCTGTGCCCTGGCTGGCCAGGAGCACTGTTCCTTAGGGTGGCAGGCAGCCTGGCACCAGCCCCAGCTCATTCCCTTTGGTCTGTTGGTGTTCTCTGAGCTGGCAGAGCACTCACCTGCCTCGCTCAGCAGTGAAGTGTGCCTCCATTAGGAGGGTTGGAGCTGGGGTGGTTGTATCAGCAAACCTCTGCAGAGCAGCTGCCCTCTCCCCTGAGAAATGGGTTACTCGAGGTCTTTGAGTTCTGCATGCAGGGTGGGGATGTGTGTGACCATGGGGGAAAGATGCTTATTGACTGTTATCCTCAGCCTTTAGGGGCACAGGGGAAAGCTTCCTGGGACATGGGCCTGGGGAAGCTTCCCCAAGGTACCTTGTAAACCAAGCATAGACAATGCAGGGTGCTTCCCCTGCCTTGCTTCAAGCCTTGCATCTGTTTTTGTGTTCAGGGTGTTTTGGGGATAATGAGGTTTAATCAGTCTCCAGCTCTTCTCCTTCCATAAGCAATGGCTTAAATCCTATTATCTTGTAAAGCATTTGGAATTCTGTCCCCTGAAATTGCATTAAGCCAGGATGGAAATTCCTTGTGGCTTAAACCTTGCCTCCATATGGCATCAAGTTGCTGATGCTTGCTCTGCAGTGACTACAGGTTTGCTGGCATAGGGAGTTAAGTGCTGGGGCTAGCCCCCCAGCGAGATGGACTGATCCATCGTGGGGAGGACCGGGAAGTAGTGGTAGGGGTACAGGAATGCTTGCCAAGGATGGGATTCACCCAGTTAGGAGCAAATGTTTTAAGCTCTTAGCCAGTGTGCTCAGAGCCCTTAGAGACCCCGTGCACTTTAATCTTGCTGTGTTGTGGAGTGTTGCTTTCTTTTCCCACTTTTTTTCCCAGCTTTTGAGCTGGGCAGACTGCTTCCAAGGAAAATGGGGTTTCCAGCCAGAGAGAGGAGCAAACTGTGGGTGCAGGGATGGTGGCTGGTTCAAGGCCATGGGACATGGAGCTGCTCTGTGCTGATGGGTTCCTTTTGCCAGCTCCACTCCCCTTATCTCAGAGAGTGCATAGGTTATGTCTATGTGGCGGTGCAGGAGAGGTGGAGGCTTTGGTTGCTTTCCATAGCACTGCTCATTACCTTGGGATTAGGGTCATGCTGATGCTGAGGAGGTGCGTGCTGGTTTTCCCAGCCATGGAGACCCAGGGTGGGTGGGCACCAGCAGCTGCCCCACTTGTTGCCAAGGAGTTTCATAGCCTATGGAATTCTTCTTGGGATTCTTATCAAAGTGTTTCTTGGGGACGAGGACTTTAGACACAGTAATCTTTGCTAGGAAGGGCCTGTGAGCTGGAGAGCAGATAAGAGCTTGTGGAGCTCTTGATAGCCAGATGGTGTCAAATTTTAGCTTTCTAATTGGAAACTGCTTCATGGCTTGACTAGGGCTTTGATTTTTCCCACCACATACACACCCTGACCACCTCAAATGATCTAAGAGCAGTGGGATGAGGGGATTTCCCAAGGGCAGGAGCTGCCTCTGCTGGAATCTTTTCTCCCTAATGGAGAGGAGCCCTCTGAGACCTGCCCAGTGTGGGGTACCCATGGGCCTCCTGGTGTTCACCCACCAGGCCTCCTCCTTTGGAAATGTGAACTCCAGCTCCCCGAGCTGGACACAAACGAGGAGGAAGATGCTGATCCTTCACCAGGTCCATGGGCAGCTGCTTCAGACTGCTCTGCCCTCACCGAGTGAAGAATAATGACATGGGTCCTACCTCCAAATAGTGAAATCTGTCATCTGTTCTGCTGCAATCACTGTGTTCCTTTGCTGACCCCAGTCTCTGTTTCTACCTCCACCAGTGAGGTGGGAGCTTGGCTGGGAACCCCGTGTCCCAACTGTGGTGGGATGTGTGGAATTTGGAAATGCTTGTGGATGTGTGGTGCTGTACATGGTGTTTTGGAGCATCTGCAGGACAAGGGAGGAGGTTGAAGACCTTGCTCATAAGTATCTGCTGTTTCCATGAGGAGAAAGTCTTTTCCAAATGACTGGAGATGGGCAAGACAATGATAGCTGCCATCTCAATTGGCTTAATCCTTGACTGAAGGTGCCAGCTCTTGAGCTGACCCTCTGGAATCAGTCAGTGGTGGTGTCTGGATCACTCAGGGTTGTCAGTACAGGAATGTATCTCTGTTAGTATCCTGTCAGAGCGTAGTCTCCTGTTTTGGGGACCCCACCAAGGGGACTCATCACTGTTCTGCAGCCTTTGGCAAAGGGGGTGCCAGGGTGGGAAAGCTGATGAGCCTGCAGACCAGTGGGGCTATAGGAGTGGCCTGGGATCCCATGGTTGATGGGGAAGTCTCTGCCTGCCCTTCCGCAACAGTACCTTTGAATGCTGAGCTGAGGATGTCCCTGGTCCTTCTCATCTTGTGGTACGGGGCTCAAGCAAGAGCACACCAAGCTGTCCTTGGTGGGTTCGTTGCATGGTGTAGGTGCTTGGGGCCATGGGACTATTGCTGCTGCTTCAGCTTGTGAGGATTGCCACCAGGCCTGGTGTGGCCATTGGAGTGTGGGGCTTTGGTGGGAGTGTGGGCTGCAAAGGAGGTTGCATGTCCTTGAGTCTCTTCCAGTACCTAAAGGGGGTGACAAGAAAGCTGGAGAGGGGCTTTTGACAAGGGTCTGTAGGGAGAGGACAAGGGGGAATGGCTTTAACCTGACAGAGGGGAGATTGAGATGAGCTCTTAGGCAGAAGTTGTTCCCTGTGAGGGCGGTGAGGTCCTGGCACAGGGTGCCCAGAGAAGCTGTGGCTGCCCCATCCCTGGCAGTGTTCAAGGCCAGGTTGGACACAGGGGCTTGGAGCAACCTGGTCTAGGGGCTTGGAGCAACCTGGTCTAGGGGCTTGGAGCAACCTGGTCTAGTGGCAGGAGTTGGAACTGGATGAGCTTTGAGTTCCCTTCCCACCCGAACTGCTCCATGATTCTATGATTCCTCCCTTCCAAAATCCGTTGTGGTTCTTTTCATGGGGCTGCTCCATGTGGAGAGGTGGCATTGACTGCAGGCAAGAAATGTGCACCTGAGAGCTGCCCCTGTGGGGTTGTGTCCAGTGTCACAGGAGTGTTGAGTGCTTTGTTCAGCCCTGTCCCTGGTGAGGATCTATCCTTGACCCAAGTGCTCTTGCGGTGCCAAGACTTGGGTAGCAGGTATCCTCATGGAAAGCCTAATGTTCAGGATCTGTTTTTCTGCAAGTGTTGGTGGAGCCCTAACTACTGGTTTTTGGTTTTTCCTTGTCATTTACAGTACAGTGCCGTGGACAGCAACCCTCTGTCTCTGTATGTCATGCATCCCTTCTGGAACACGATAGTGAAGGTGAGACCTCCTCCTCCTCTGAATGGGACAACAAAACTCCAGTCACTCTCTGTAAAACTGTCAGCTGAAAAGCCCTGCTTTGTTTGTGGTGCAACTAATGACAAAGGGTGCTGCCTGCGAGCCTGCCCTGAGCTCACTGCATTGCAGTCTAAAGCTTCTACCTACCCACTGATACGCCAGATGCAACTAAGCAGTGCTGTCTAATGCCCAAATGAGTGCAGCCAAGTCTGCCATGGCCAGGAACAGCACATGGTCCCTATTACAGGTTTTAATGAGTTATGTGTTCTTTTGCTGCTTTCCCATAGATCTTCCCTACCTGGCTGGCCCCAAATTTGATAACGTTTTCTGGCTTCCTGCTGCTTGTCTTCAACTTCTTCCTCATGGCATACTTCGACCCTGACTTTTATGCTTCTGGTAAGGCTGCATATTCATGTTTGGATGAGAAGCATCCGAGTACTAAAATCAGTCACCTCCTCTGCAGTGACCTCTGTTGCTTGTTGATAAGGCCTCTTAGTCTGGGCCTTCCCAGAGAGGGGTGCTTGTGTCAGATGAGGGACAGCGTTCATGGGTTGAACTTGCTGGGCTTCATGACAAGGGCTTGTCCAAATGTGAGTATACTGGGCTGCACTGAAAGGAGCATGGCCAACAGCTCAAGAGAGGGGATTCTCCCCGCTTTGCTCTTGTGAAACCCCCCTGCAGTCCTGCTTCCAGCATAAGAAGGATGTGGAGCTGTTGGAGTGAGTCAGGAGGAGGCCACAAAAATGCTCCAAGGGCTGGAGTGCCTCTGCTATGGAGACAGACTGAGAGAGCTGGGCTTGTTCAGCCTGGAGAAGAGAAGGCTCCACAGACACCTTAGAGACGTTCCCAGTGCCTAAAGGGGCTGACAAGAAATCTGGAGAGGGGCTTTTGACAAGGGTCTGTAGGGACAGGACAAGGGGGAATGGCTTTAACCTGACAGAGGGGAGATTGAGGTGGGCTCTTAGGAAGAAGTTCTTGGCTGTGAGGATGTTGAGACCCTGGCACAGGGTGCCCTGAGAAGCTGTGGCTGCTCCATCCCTGCAGTGTTGAAGGCCAGGTTGGACGGGGCTTGCAGCAACCTGGTCTGGTGGAAGGTGTTCCTGCCCATGACACGGGGTTGGAACTGGATGAACTTTAAGGTCCCTTACAGTCTGTGACAACTTCCCTCTGCTGGGTGGATGTGCGCCTGGTTGGCAGAGTGTGTGCGAGGCAGGAGGAAACAGTTGAAATCTTGAGCAGGAATTGGCTCTGCCACATTACGGTGTAATGTGGGGAAGTTTGCTTCCATGATGTCAGCAGATAGAGCCTTGTTCTTTGCATCCCAGCTAATTGTCCTCTTGCAAAAACATGCCAACACCACATTCAGATTAACAAAGGCAAAATCCTCTTTCTCAGTTTCACTGTTCTGCATGAGGATATGCACAGCTTTAACCTTTTTCACAGTATCCATATGATTGTGAATCCAAAGGCTTATTTGTGTCCCCTTCCTCATGGCAGTGACCCAGGGCAAAGATAATACAGCATGATCACTTTCAGTCACTTACCAATGGCTTTCTCTCTCCCTATGCCCTTGCCAGGTTTGGTTTAGGTTGCTCAGAAGAGTCCATCTAGTTCTTCTAAAACTTGGCCAATTACCAAAGCACAGTTAAGTGGGAAAAATTTGGGGTTCATGGGGTTGCCTTCATCAGTAGCAGACAAGTCTTGTTCTTGGTAAGTCAGGTTCTCAAGAGCTCAGGTGGCCTCAGTGACTGTCAGCTAATATGTGGACTGTGTTTTGGCCCACAAGCCATGGGAGGAAAAGCAGACAGCAGCTCAGGGTAGGAAGCTCAATATGAGAATCCGCAGAACTTCAGGCGTCCAGAAACTTGAGCTCTGCTGTAAGGCTGGTGAAGCTCATGCTTTAGGACCTTTCACATACGTGTTACACATTTCCTGCTTGGAAACAGAACTTTTTATTTTGCTAGTGAGGCCTCCAGAAGCTTCCGCCTTCCTTCCTTGTGAATGGGTTTGTAGACATGATACCTTCCATTTGCTGCTGGAATGGCACCATCATGCTGCTCTAAGGAAATAGGAGTTGGCATTTCTTGGAATCACTGCTCCCCTGGAAGACCTCCTCCACGTGTCTTCCTGTGAGGCTCCTGCCAAGAAGCTGTGCTGCTTCCTCCTCTTTTTCAAATGCACCTTTGGGTTCCCTGAGTTGCAGACAGCTGAGCTGGCTATCTGCTGAAATGGTAGTGGAGGAGGTGGAGGTGTTATTAAGAAGGAACTCTACTTCAGTTGGCAGGGTGCAGTCTGGAGCCTGGGCACGGAATCCTGAGATGTTTCTGCAGAGGCAGGGTGTCTCCACACCTTGGAGAGGCTCTACTTGATGCTCTGTGAGCAAGCGATTGAGGAGAGTCTGATCTGCACACGCTTCCATGGCATGCATTTGGCTAGCTGTGATTACCAGTTCTTAGATCCCATGGCTCTGGAGAGCTGGGGACAGAAGACAAGGATGTTCTGAGAAGCAAAGTCCTTGGTGACCCAATTTCTCATGCTGTCATGTCCTGAAAAGTTAACATCTCAGTTTCACTGTTTGAGTTGTGTAGGTGCCTTGTCTCGGCGAGCTGTCTTGTCACGGTGCCTCTTGTGCCAAAATAATCCTATTGAAAGTATGTGCTGAGCTGTCCTGATGTGGGTCTTTGATCTCTGCAGCTCCTGATCACCAACATGTTCCAAATGGAGTGTGGGTCATTGTGGGTCTGCTCAACTTCATTGCCTATACTCTGGGTAAGACTATCTAGTTGATTGTGGGGGTTTTGTGTCTGTCATCTGTTCAAGCTGTGGCTGTGTCATCTCCGAGCCTGCTGAGGAAGTTCTGATTCTGTGCTTCTGCCACGTGCAGATCCAATTGCTGCTTGGGCTGCTCAAGCAGTTTCTGGAAGCTGCTTTGCAAAGTGGGTAGAAGGAAGCTGTTCCACAGTGAAAGGAGGATGCTGGAACCGACTTCATGGCAAAATGTGAAATTCTGTCTTTGGGCTGCTTTAAATGAATACGATTTTGTCAGGGTATTGCATCTGTCAGTCTCAGTGAAGGGGGTGGAGAGCACACTCCCTGTTAGAGGGTCGAGGTAGTGAGAGCTGCTGTTTGCTGGCTGTGTGCATGTTGTTGGCTGCAAACTGGCTCATTGCTTTGCCTGGAAGTGTTCAGTGAAACTCTCCCATTTCTCCTTCTCTTCCCAGATGGTGTTGATGGAAAGCAGGCTCGCCGGACCAACTCCAGCACGCCTCTGGGAGAGCTCTTTGATCATGGCCTGGACAGCTGGGCATGTGTGTACTTTGTCGTGACAGTCTACTCCACCTTTGGACGGGGCTCCACTGGTGTCAGTGTCTTCGTTCTCTACCTCCTCTTATGGGTGGTTTTGTTTTCATTCATCCTCTCCCACTGGGAGAAGTATAACACAGGGATTCTCTTCCTGCCTTGGGGATATGACATCAGCCAGGTGGTAAGTACATGCTGCTGCTCGGCTTTGGCAGAAACTCAGTAAACCTATAGCACCTCTGGGGTGTGAGAGTGACCATTGAGGTGTGTGAGGGGTGTGTCCAGCTCCAGTCTTGTAAATGAATCACTGCAATGCTCTCTGGAGGTGGGCATCCTCAGCCTGTCTCCAGGCATATGGAGGAGGAGAGCTTTCCAAGGCTGCTTGGGGGCCTTTGAGCTGTAGTTGTGCTAATGATTTGGGGTCTTAGAGTGCTGGTGGCACTAGAGTTTGACTGCTCAAAACCATTAAATCCAAGGAGGTTTGTGCCATTCTGTGATTTTTGTTCCAAGCAGCTTTTGTAGATAGACTCTGCAAAACATGAGGCTTGAAGAATGGAGTTTCCTCTGCCTGGAGTTATTGCCTTGAGCTTCCTCTGTTTCTGCTCTCCTGAGATGCATGTTTTGGCCACCTAAATCATTGCTTTAGTTACTTTCCCACATTATACTAGTGTGGGTAAATTCAAGTCTAGAAATTTGGGGTGCCTTTTGGCACTGGCAGGATGTGTGTCTAATTGTAATGGGGTCAACTGGCATGTTAATCTCTGTGCTGGGAGCACAGGTTCCTCAGCAGGTGCGTCTCTGTACTGTGGTAACTGGGCAGTCAGTATGGAGACTGACTGATGGTGAGGGACCCTTTGGTATGTTGGCATGTCTGTATCATCTCTGCAGGAAGCTCCTTCTGAATCACAGAATGGCTTTGGTTGGAAGAGACCTTAAAGCTCATCCAGTTCCAACCCCCTGCTACAGGCAGGGGCGCCTTCCACTAGACCAGGTTGCTCCAAGCCCCATCCAACCTGGCCTTGAACACTGTCAGAGATGGGGCAGCCACAGCTTCTCGGGGCAGTGTGTGCCAGGGCCTTACCACCCTCACAAAGAAAAACATCTCCTTTGTATGCTTTCAGATCTCTGCCTGTTGCAGAAGGGCAGGGGGTAGAGAGCTAAGCTCCCCTGCAGTGTGTTTTACTGAGCTTCAGGACTGCTGTTAAAACTGAAATACCCCTTGTTAGCTTTTTCCCTGCAATTGCTTCTGCAGATGGATGAGGAAGTTCCCCAAGACATGCTCCAGGGTCACTGCAACTTGCAGTATAAAACTTCAGTCTCGTGCTTCAAACATCTCATGAGGTCAAGCTGCATAAAGGCATCTTTGCTTCTGTTGTGAGGAGCAGCTCTTGGCTGTATCCTTCTTAGAAGCTCAGCTGCTACACTTATTAGACCTGATCTCATAATATGGGGTGTTTGTCGATTCTTTTATTTCTTTTTCCTACTGAACACGATGTTGTGCTATTTTCCAGTCTTGCCTCTCTGGTTGCTCATGCCTGCTTGTCCTGTGCTTTCTTTCAGACCATTTCAATCGTCTACATAGTGACAGCCATTGTGGGAGTTGAGGCCTGGTATGCACCTTTCCTGTTTAATTTCTTATATAGAGACCTATTCACTGCAATGATTATTGGTAAGAAACTCCATGTTGAAGCCTGTCTTTTAAACTCCACTTTTTTAATGAAACCCAATGTCTTAATTGTATGGTAATGCTGCTGTTCTGTTTGCTGTAATGAAAACTCCTGTAGGCTGTTACTGAAGTGACTAATTGAGGGTGTTCTTGCAGCCTGCCTTTTCCCAGGATTTCAAAGTATTGTCTTATGCATAATTTATTTAGAGAAGTTAACTCCAGTCTTCCTGGGTCCGCTGTTGACTTAAAACAGCAAGAGAGTGGAGCTCTGTGCTCATGTCTTGGATGGATTTTGTGCCAATCCTGAGGGTATAGGACCCTACTGCTGCTCAGGGAGGCAGTTCAGGTGCTGTCTGCCTGGGGCTGCGGGTATGTGTGCACAGGAAAAAGATTCATTCCTTGCTTGGAGTGGTGTGTGGTGAGCAGGTGAGAGCAACTGAGGGCTGTGGATACTGCTTGTGCCAGGGCACTGGGAAGCAGCTGGAGCCTAGCACTGGCCCCTGGATGCTAAACAGGAGCCTCCTTCATGCGTGGAACGTGTGAGCCTGTGAAAACATGTCTCCTTCGAATAGCCGTGTTGCCCAAGCACTGGGGCTGTGGGATTTGTGTTGCCCGGGGGAAGCAAGGCTTGTTTGCAGGAAGAGCCATGGAGTTTTGGGTGACAGAAGGCTGTGTAGCACTCACTGCAGGTGGCCAGCAGGGACCCCCAGCACTGTTTGCAGAACACTTGCTTTGCTGCTGTGGCTGTATTTCAGAAGCTAGAGCACAAATGCTGTGTGGGAGCCTCCGGCTGCTATGGGGGGGGGGGATGTTGAGGTGTGCAAAAGCAGTCTGCTGTCTGGGGATCCTGCCCTCCATCTGCCCAGCTGAAAATTACATTTAGACATGTACAATTAAATCAAAGCCCAGCCTTTGTCTCCAGTGGTCAGTCAGAATCGGCTTCTGTAGAGGGAATGGTAATGCAGAGAAGCTTAGCTAGGGAGAGCTGTCCTTCCTTAATTAATTTAGCTTATTCAGACATCCTTGCTCAGTTTAATTTTTCTTAGTCTATGTCCCTTTCTTTAGGGGTTGATTGTATCTGCTGAATTTCAAGTTTATATGTCTTGAATTGTTGTGTTAAATCTAATGCTTGCACTTAATCAGGTGGATGCTCTGAGCTTTCCTTTGACATAACTTAACACATGAATAATAAATGTACTTTCCCTATATGAAAACTGGAGCACAATGCCTCCATTGGCTGGGTTTGTGCATTTAGATAGGGGTTGGGTTATTAAAAGCAGGAATATTTACAGCTCTGTTAAAATACTTACTGCTAGATGAATAGAGAAGGGGCTGATGGACTGTCATGGGTTTAGGTGTTGTGGATGAGTTTTCCTATTGAGGTCTAGAGTTTTCAGAGTCATTTTGACTCTTCGCATCATTTGTCAAGTTAAACAACAAGAGCATTTTTGCACAGTGGGAAGTGAAAATGCTTGCTCACAGTGGCAGAAATAGCAAATTGTCTTTATTATGAAGACTGAAAACTCTTTTGTCCACAGCCGTGCCACTTGTGGAGTTTGAACTTGCCTCGTGCCTCATTAAATACAGTATTTTAATTAAACTTTGTGACTGTTTAAAACATAATATTGGATCATTAATGTAACTTTTAAAAATGGAAATGTCTTTAATTTATAGCAGATCTTAACTTGTAATTACAGCTCTTGGACCAGAATTATGAGCACCTACCTTTAAATGTGCCTAGCTATTCTTGGGCCACCTCTGAACTATTATTGTTGCAAGCACCTTAAGCCAGAGCACAAACCTCTGCCCATGCATGGGGTGCATGTGATGTTCTCCCTCTGTCACAGGGCAGTAACACAGCTCTTTCTCTTCCAGCTTGTGCACTCACTGTGACACTGCCGATGAGCCTGTATAACTTCTACAAGTAAGTTCCTCCATTCTCGAGTCTCTTTCCCTGCACTAGCACCTTTGCAAGGGCCCCTAAAGCTTCTTCTAACCTGGTTTCCTTAGTAGTTTTCAGGCGAGTGACTTCAGTGGCAAAGTGGCTCTGCCACACCACAAGGTCCCAGTTTGCAGGGTGGGCTGGCAGCCTGCTCAGCAGGGTCTTGCTGGAGGGTCCCCAGCTTTTGTAGTCTTACCCTGTTGGTCACAACACAGAGCCAGACAGCCAGGTGCTTCTGTAGTTCAGGAGGTTTTTGGGTTAATGATGCAGGTGTGCATCTTTCTCACCTGACCATGGTTCTAAGTGACACCAGCAGTTTTGAGTAGCTGAATGGCCAGTGAGATTTTACAGCCCTCTGCTGAAGGTGGGACCAGGTGTTTTTCAGCTGTGATTTTGATTTCTTTGCTTGTATTTCAGGGCCTATAAAAACAACACATTGAAGCACCACTCTGTGTATGAAATCATGCTGCCACTGGTATCTCCGGTGTTGCTGTTCTTGCTCTGTACCACATGGATCTTCATGTCCCCAACAGACATCCTTGAGGTCCAGCCGAGGCTTTTCTACTTCATGGTTGGAACAGCCTTTGCTAACATTTCTGTAAGCAGCTTTTCCTTTATGCTCCAGTTTATCCCCTGAGGAGTGTGAAGCCTGCCAGGGTGCTTGGGAGGCAGCTCAAATGTGAGGAGAGATTAACTTAACAACTTTTCTATTTTGCCATGATTGGAAGAACAAACAGGAAAATAGTGTTTGGGGTCTGTGAATTTTGTGCTGCAATGTTCACTCTTGAGAAACTAGAGAATTAGTTAAATGAAATGTGTTTATATACTCCTGCACCCTCTGTGCTGTGAATAACAAACTGCTAATACAAAAAGAGTTGCTGCTTCCTTTTTTGGGCTAAACTTAAAATGGAAAGGACTAAAAGGTTTTGTCAGAATCCAGTTTAGCCGTATATTGCATCTCTGCTTGCTTGAGACCTTAACAAAGGCACCTATGCCTGTCAGCACAGCCATGTGACTGAGCAGCTCTATGCATTTGTGCCCTGAGTCCAGCGGCTCACACTGCTGCATGGCATAAGTTACTGCTGATTGTGCAGATAATATTGGTGAGGCTGGGTCAGCTCAGGGGAACTCCCTTTTTCTTTCAAAGATGCCCTCAATGCCTGTTTCCCTATTACCTCCCTGCCTCACAACGCTTTGCTCTGGGTCCCCTGCAGGAATTCTAATGCAAAGAAAGATAATTCATGTGAAACTCGGAAACTGTACGGTGGTAGTTGTCAGTGCAGATGGTTGGTGCATGTACGTGTGTGACTGTCCTCTGCCCTGTGAACAGAATCATAGAATAGTTAGGGTTGGAAAGGACCTTAAGATCATCTAGTTCCAACCCCCCTGCCATAGGCAGGGACACCCCACACTAAACCATGCCACCCAAGGTTTCATCCAACCTGGCCTTGAACACCGTCAGGGGTAGAGCACTCACAACTTCCCTGGGCAACCCATTCCAGTGCCTCACCACCCTAACAGGAAAGAATTTCTTCCTTATATCCAATCTAAACCTCCCCTGTTTAAGTTTTATCCCGTTACCCCTTGTCCTGTCACTACAGTCCCTAATGAAGAGTGCCTCCCCATCATCCCTATAGGCCCCCTTCAGATACTGGAAGGCTGCTATGAGGTCTCCATGCAGCCTTCTCTTCTCCAGGCTGAACAGTCCCAGCTTTTTCAGCCAGTCTCTCTGGGCTTGCAGAGTTCATACCAGGCACAAGCTCTGATGGCTTTCTCTTCCTGCAGTGCCAACTGATTGTCTGTCAGATGAGCAGCACACGCTGCCAGCCTCTGAACTGGATGCTGCTGCCCATAGCAGCAGCGCTGCTTGTGGTGGTGTCCGGGTTCATGCCCAACAGCGAAACACTTCTCCTCTACGTGTTAACTGCTTTCCTCACCCTGGCACACATCCACTACGGAGTAGTTGTGGTAGGTGAACTTGGCATATGTGCTTCAGGTTTGGCTGCCATGCTTTAGCTGCAGGCATGGCTTAGATGCTGCTGCTGTTTGGGGCATAGAACGCTCTGCTTAAAAATGGGAATATCAGCGGGAATGGCTGTGTCATGCTGTCTGTGACCACATGAGACTTGAGCTGCCTTCCTTGTGAGAGGCTTGTGCAGGCTGTGGGTGGGGGGCTGTTTGAAACTAATGCTTGCATCCCTGCTGCCATGTTTAATTCCGCCTGGCTGGGGTTGCAGCTTAGTAACCAGGCTTGGGTATAAGCAAGTGTGGGATGCCCACACTTGTGGGCAGTGGGAAGGGCAACTGCAGCAGTTACTGTGTCTGCACATCAGGCAGGAGGCTTCATTTGGGAGTCTTGGTATAAAAAGTTAAACTGTTGTTGGTGTTACTTTGATTAATGAGTTTGATTTGTGACCAGCATGCCCTGCACTATAGTCACTGGGAAAGCCAAGATGAAGGGGTGATGTCCCTGCTAGGGAAGGTGGGGGTTCTGTGGCTGCAGTGCCTTGTTCCCTGCTGCGAGGGTTGTATCAAGATCTAGGCACCAATTTGCTCCCCTTGCCCTGTGCCAGCTCTGCCTGAATTCCTGAGCTTTGACTGGGAGAGAAAACAGACTCAGAGGAGACTGAGTCTCATTAGAAATGCCTTGGGAAGCTGCTGAGGAATGAGGGCAAGGGACAGATGTCCCCTGTGGTGCTGGCCACGGCCACCAGTGTGCACCCTTGTTGGGTAGCCCTGTCCCCTGGGAGCCCAGCTCTGACATGGAGCCTCTGGAGTCAATTTTGAACAGTAATTACAGCAAAGAAGTAATAGCCGGGTTGTCTTTCCAATTAGTGTAACGAGGCTTCTATGTGAGAAGGCTTTGAATAGCTAAGAAGCTTAAATAAATTTGGTCTTGGAATCATAGCTGGAGATGGGGACTGAGCGGATGGTGTAATCCTCCTGCCCAGGCTTGCCCATCCCCTGCAATGAGCTTCTTAGTGCTCTGCTCTCCTGAATTTGTGTTGCCCTCGTTCCCCTCTAACTTCCCGAGGGCTCATTTTTGCAGTTTTGTCTTGCAGGATAAAAGAAGCTTTTAAGGCTCTGTGTCTGCTACATAATCCCAAAGTGCTCTGAATTTGGGAGTAATCATTAGGAATAAACCCTCTGCCCAGCTCACCCTCTAGTAGTGCTCAGCACTGCTCACTCTTGGTTGTGCAGTGACTGTTACCTTGCAGTCACCAGATGCTGGTGCTGCTCCATCCACTTTAACCTCCTGTCTGCATTTCTCTGAACCATGCCTGAAAGCTCATTTCCTGGTGCAGCACTTAGTCATAGGATATAGACTAGTTTTCAGTTGGAAGGGAGCTTCCAACTACAAAGATTGTACAATTCCAACCACCCTGCCATGGGCAAGGGCACCTCCCACCATAGCAGGTTGCTCCAAACTTTGCACAACCTGGCCTTGAACACTGCCAGGGATGAGGCAGCCACAGCTTCTCTGGGCAACCTGTGCCAGGGCCTCACTCACAGGGAAGAACTTCTTAATCACTAGTCTGAATCTACCTCACAGAGCTGTGGCTGGCCCCAGCATTGAGCTGGCAGGGGCTGGCTCAGGTCCTGGGCAGGGCAGCTTGGCTGGCCACATAGCTGAAGACAGAGGCTGTGGTCCCAATCTGCTGCACCCATGGGAGTGTGTAGTATAGGCAATGGTTGGGGAAGTGCTTATAGGAAGGTGGCAGGGGCTTTGTAGCCATATAGGGAACCTGTCTGGTATTCTGGCTGCTTTCCCCCTCAGCCATCCAAGCCTTGCTAATCCTGTCCTGTTGTCTGCCTTGTCCCCAGGTGAGCCAGCTGAGCAGGCACTTCAATATACGGCCCTTCTCGCTAAAGAAGCCCACGCCAGATTGACTAGGAGTGGAGGAAGAGAAAATTGGCTTGAGATCTGCAGAAGTACTGTAAATAACTGTTGCAAATACCTGTAAATACTTCAACCATCACCACAGATCTAAACCTATCCTCTGGACAGACATCAGGGCAAAGTATGCACGGTATCCGGTGCAGCCAGGGCAGGACTGGTACGGGGCAGCCTCCGCTGCTGTTTGAATGTGAGCTTTTGGGTGAAACTGGATGAAGAGGGCATTTATTTCAGGTCACTGTTACTGTACATTAGACCAGCTGAATGTTCCCAGTGAAACCTCAAACTCCAGCTCTTGCTCAAGTAAAGCCAGTTGGGGGTGCAAATGGCTTTACCTGAGCAAAGAGTCTTGACCTGTCATCATAACCAACATAACACTTGATTTCTACAAGGTCAGGGAACATCCTGGAGGTCAGGGGCATTCCTGTCTGTCCCTAATCCTGCTTGGCAGCCCTTGTCCTGCACTGGTACTTGAGCAGATGATGACTGCTCTCCCACATTCTGTCCTGCCTTCCTGCATTCACCTGTTTGGGCAGATACTTACACCCGTTTGTTTTTTGTTTTAAGGGGAAAAAAAGAACTACACACAAAACTTTTAGTAACATTCTGCTTGGAGGGCTTAGAAAGTTAGGGCTTGATTTCCTGCAAAGGTGGGAAGGTGGCTCCTGCCTCCCCTGCTCGAGCTGCGGCTAGTCTGGGACTGCCTCTCGACTGTGTTTCTGTCTGTCCATGTGTGTTCCCAGCGTGGGAACGGAGTCTGGGCTCCAACTGGCAGCTGCAAGTGGCTTACACCAGCCTAACACAGAGCTCATCTCCCCCTCTGCCTCCCAGTAAGAGCTTGGTGTTTTGGGCTGGCTCTGTGGGGTGGCTGCATGCTGCCAGACCTGCGCCTCTCGCAGCACATCACCCTTCCTGCCAGCCCTCCAGTGGCTGCAAATCCACTGCTTAGAGAAGCACCTTAACTGCAGCGTCGTGTTGGTCGTGTGTGCACTTTCAGGGAGCTCACAGGTGCGTGTGTATGGTGGGATCCTTTCCAAATACTGCTTTATTTTCCAAACCGTTGTCCCCAGCAGCTGCCTGTCTCATCCAGGGATGATTTGTTTACTGTCCATTTATAAAAGACATGTTTGCATTGATTTATGTTTTTAAATTTGGGTTTTTCCTTTGTGATTGAGTTAGAGTGGGGTGGTGAAGATTGAATGCTGATTTTCTTTTCACTTTATTTAATGAAGACTTGTGCTTGAATGAAGAGTGTAGCTTAAACCCAGGCTCTGGAAAGGCTGCATCCGGAAGCGAACAAGCACAACAGATTGTGCATATGTAATCTACCATGGGAACAAAGTCGCTTATACACTGATTATTGTGCAACGTGGCTCCTAGCAGCTTGGTCATGGCGTTTTCCTTCCGCAGGTGATGACTCCTCCTGCTTTAGGAAACCTTTAACTATTATTTAATGCTTTTTCTTTTGTAAATTTGATTAATCATTGTGCAGACTGAGACCCGAAATCCTGAGGTGAGCTCACACGTTCCCCATGTGCATGTGGGCTGCTTGGCTGTTACGTGTCCTGCGAGGAGCTAGCTGGTGCGATGTGGGAGCGTCTGTGTGCTCACGTGTCTGTCTGGCTGCGGTGTGTCTGGGAAGGGTGGCTGAGCTGGGAGAGGGGAAAATGGTTTTCAGAGTTTATTTAATAAAGCAGTTTACTCCTATATATTTTACTGATGTTGTACAGGAAAAAAAAAATCTGAAGTGTACAAATGAATTGGGCTGCGCTTGAATTTTTGACTCTTGCTGTTTAATGAAATGTGGTTATGAGGGGAGATAAATTTAAGTCATGCTCGCACAATAATTACAGGGAATCTGAAAATGGGGCACAGCATTGATCTATGGGACATCTTCAGGTAGCAAAACCGTGCTGGTGGCACTGACAATAAGTGGAGGTTGGATGATTTACTTCCTAGTTATGTGTTTGCAGGACTAGGGAGTAACTGGGCTGTTCCCTCAGGCTTTCAGGTGAGCTCTGGGTCTCCATCGTGGAGCTGGTGTTGTCCTGTCTCCTTCCACCAGCAGTGCTGGGTCCATAGGACTGGGTCACGACTGATGCTATGAGAGGTTGTATGACCTTAAACCTTAGGATGTCAGTTTGTCCCCCTAACACTCTGTCTGTCTGTCTGTCTGTTGTCCTACTGACCTGTGAGCTGCTACCCTTTTGCAGCATGTACCCTAGAAAACCCCTTTGTGAAGATACAGATGTGGAAACAGGGCTTTCCTCTTTAAAGTCCTGCAAATATTTGTGCTGTAGGAGAAACATCTGTTATAAACTGGAACTGCTTCCTATCTGCACTGGCTTTATCATTGGAGAGTCCTGGATTATTGGTGCCTTAATTTATTGCACCTTGGAACTAGAAAAACTGTCTGCTTCAATCAGTGCTGGAAAGCAGGCTTGCTTGCCTCTAGCACTACCAGGCTTGTGACAGAGTGAGGAGAGCTCAGACCTAATCTCAGTGCACGTATGACTTTTCCCAGCTCCTGCTCCTATGAAGCTGGGGGGTTCTGTTTGGGCTGTTGGAATTGAAGTGATTCTGCTCCCAGATTCTGGTAGGGGAATGGAAGCAAACAGATTGACCAAACCATCTTGCCATGGTGGGGTGTGGCATGCTGAGAAACAAACTGTTCATGAATCAGAATGGTTTTAAGTCTTAAGAATAAATGTATTCCTTGCTGAGAGCATCTGGTGGTAATGGTGTTAGAGTGGAGTGTGCTGGCTGAACTCTGTCACTGCAGTGGGATGTGATTCTGGGAATGGGACAGGGTTGTGTGCTTGCTCCTCTGCTCCTGCTCAGTATTTGAGAGCTGATCTGTGTTGTCTCTGCTTCCAGGGATAGTGAGTCCTATTTTGTTTGTTACCCATGGACCTTCTGGGTTGATAACAGGACTGTCTTATGCTTTCTTGAATCTATTCTGCACACTTTATCTCAATACGGAGTTTGGCCAGGAACAAGCCTATCCAGGGAGGGATGAAGTCGTTGGAGATGTCAGCCTCCCGATATGTCCTTGTGCTGAAGAGAACGGTGGCCAGTGCTGCCAGCTCCTCCTCATCCTCACCATGCTTTGCTCTGAAGCAGGTTTCTGTGGGAGCCTGGGATGTTCCAAGGTTTCAATGCAGGACTTGTGTAGCTGAGGCAGAGCAGGAATCTTGCTTGCAGCCTTTATCATCTTGATGTTATGTTTCCTATCACAGCTCCTGCCTTTGCACCAGTCCAGGGACCCAGTGCAGGAACTCACAAGTGGAATTGGGGTGAAGGGTGAGGTGCAGGTTTTGGGACCTCCTTAGGTTTGTGCCATCTAAAAGTGATTTTTACAAGTACAGATGCTGTGGCTGACCTGCAGGCCTACAAACACGCACCTGTGTGCTGTTGGTTTCAGCTTGGTCCTTCCTCCACTGTGTCTGTGCTCCAGTTACCTCCTTTCTTCAGTGGTTGGTCACTGCAGGGGCTTGGCAGAAGCCTCTCCTTTCATAAACATCAACCACCTGCTAGAGGTGGCTTTCCCAGAGCCAGGGGAGCTCCGTGTTGTAAGCATGAGTTTCTCAGGCTCTGGAAACACTTATTTAAGCTCCTTAAATGGAGCTGGCCCAATGTTACCTCCCGGGTGCACTCAACCCTGTAGGTTGAACTTTGGGAGCTGTTCTAATCTCAGTCAGATCAGTACTAGCCAGGCCCTATAAAATGCAGGACAGGGACCATGTCTGCAACTCAGCTATGAGCCCCATCACAAGAAGGAGGTGGAGCTGTTGGAGAGAGTCCACTCCAAACCATCGAGTGATTTGATGAGTCTGTGAGCCCTTCAGAGCATCTTCAAGGGCCTGTGTCTGTGTGGCTGTTCCGTTTCCCTGGGCAGGGTGCAGAAGCAGTTGGTGATGCTGCCTCGTCCTTCCAGGAGCAAGTTCAGGGGCACCACCTGGACTCGGTCTTCTGTCACCAAGCCCCTGTGCAGCGGGGCCAGAGGGCTCATGCAGTGGCTGCTCTCAGGTTCCCAGCGCTGTGAAATGAATGAGTCCGTAAAAGACACCTTGGTGCTTGTGGTGGTTTGGTTCTTCCCCTTCTCTGCTGAACCTTCCCAAGGAGCTGCTTTTGGCAGGAGCCTGGATATTCTGCTGCACTCCCCACCAGAGCCGAGTGTGCTTGGTCCCTCTGGCTGGGGTTGTCCCAAAACGGGGATCAGATGAAGTTGCCATGGGCCTTGGGACCCCGATCGCTGTCCTGGAGCCCTGTCTCTGGGAGTTTAGGTACTGCAGTGGGTTTAAATTCTGGTCTGTTAAATGCTATTGCCGAAGTATTTATTGTGTTTAAACAAAACTATTCAAATTCTGTAAAGAATAAAATTTCCAAAGCCTTTTAATAGAGTTTGTCTTTTTTTATCCCTTTCTGATGAGCGGGCACCTCAGTACAAGGGGCAGGTTTGGGCAGTCTTGCCAAGGCTGGAGCTGCACCCCACTTTACCATGGCAGAGGTGGAAAACCTCCTGTGTGGGCTCTCACTGGAATGATAGGGTTTACTCTGGTGCTGAGCTAGGTTGTGATCACAGTGCTCATTGAGGTGCTGACTGGAGCACAGGGCAAGGGACACAGAGAGGGTGCCATATTTGGGGATCCAGCGTCCTCTTTTTAGCTCGAGCACTGCCCTCCCAAAGGCTCTCTCTTCACCTTCAGGCTTCTCCCCTGTGTTCTGCCAGTTCTGCAGCTGGTGCTGATCCCTGCAAGTCATTGTGTGCCCTGGTAGCATGCCTGGGGCACTCATGGTGAGGAAGAAGAAGGTAGGGTGAAGCAGGATCCAGGCTGTGTGCAGACAGATGGGTTCTTGCTGTCTTGAGGATTGAGCAGTGGGCAGTGTCAGGGAGGCTGTGGGTTACAGTTGGTGTGGTGCACATGGCTGTTGCCAGGGAATAAGCAGCAGGCCATGGACATGGACAGTGATGGGACAAGGAAGCAGTGCCCTGTTCCTGGTTGCCAGTGTGGGACCTGGGGAAAGTGGTGGCACCTCTGACCTTCCCAGGGCAGGTACCAGGGCTCCTCAAAGTAGAATCATTCAATCACAGGACAGTTTGGGTTGGAGAGGATCCTAAAGCCCATCTAGGTTCACCTCCTGTCTCCACAGCACCCTTAGAGTTGGTGCTGCATTTCCACAGGTGCTTGGCAGACTTGAGGCTGTGTGGGGCTGTGGTTTTTGAGGATGGCCCCTGAAACACAGGGCCTGGAATGTGGAAATGCTGCATTTCATGGGACTGGGAGTCACTGGAAATGGGTATTTTCCCATCAGCAGCGTGACTGCCCTGACAAGGTCTGCCCTAAGAAAGCTTCCTATCATCATAGCAGGCTCTTAGCTCCATTGGCTTTGGGGCTAATCAGAATGATCCCGCCTTATCCCTGCTCCAGTGTGGCCGGGGTTGCACACAGGGGAATAAACTGCTCTTGGTGCCTCCGGGCAGGAGACCACAGACACCTGATTTAGCCAGGGAGGCTGAGGTCAGGAATTAAGAACATCCTCTCATGCCCCAGACTGACTTTCTCAGGAGGGTGAGTGGAGCCATGGCCCTCCAGGGTCCCCTGGCTTCAGGACAGGACTGTGCTGAGACTTGGAGGTGCTGGGATGCGGTCCTTGTTCTGGTGGCCAAGTGATGCAGGATGCTGTGGCATGGGAATGGATGGGGACTGCCTTCTGCTTTCCAAACACACACCTTGGAGCTGGGTGGGGAGAACACGATTGGCGACTGCAGAAGTTTCCAGCCCCAGTGTCACCCTCCCGTGGTTCCCACTGTGTGCCTGGTGCCATCTTGCCTGGGATGTGTTTGCAGTTGGGAAAACTCTGCCTTCCTCCACCAGTGCACAGGGGCTGTGGTGGTGTTCCTGGGTGCTCTGCACCCTGCATGGCAGTGTCCACCTGCTGGCATTTCCACCAAAACCAGCAAGCATCGCTCTGTATGAAGGTGTGTGATGGTGGTGCTGCTGGGGCCGGAGCCACGCTCTCCCAACTGAAACTGGCTGTGAAACATCCTCAGGAGCTGTTTTGCTCCCCAGGTGAAGGGGTTGCTCTGCACCCTGCAGCTCCATGGGGTGCAGTGGGACATCATAGCAGACATGGGCTGTGTCCCACTGCACACCTACTCCAGGATATAGGGTGACAGCAGAGACAGGGAATGCAGGCCTGAAGCTGTCCTGGGATCAGTGGAGGAGCCTATGGGCTGGTGGAAAAGCCTTGAGCAGCACACAAGAACCCTGCTAAAGCCCAGGTGTGTTTAAGTGATGCCTCATCCTTTATCACTGTCTCACAGCTTCCTCTAAGAGGATTGCTGTGGTAGGTGTAATATACTTAAGGGGTTGTTAGTAACTGTGGTGTTTTGGCAGCACACCATGTGCACTGGCTGCTGTCATGGTCTGTTTGGACCTTGGAGGTTTACAGGACAATGTACTCCGTCAAACTCCATTTTATGAGCTTATTAGGAAGGAAAACAAAGGCCCCAATCCCCCTTGTACAGCCTAGGTTAATGGAAGAGGTCACTAATTCATCACTTAGGGGAAGAGGGGGAAGAGCTGTGCTGCTATTGGCACCAGAGCTGCTTGCCCACCTGTATTTGTCCAGCCATGGCCTCCTTCACCCCTCCCTGCCAATGCCCAGCACCCAACACTGCAGGGATGTCTCCTCACACATCCCTCTGCTCACCCCCACATATGCACATGACCCTTCCGAAATAGGGGGTTGTCCTTGCAGCCTCCCCAGGGTCTTCTGGCAAAGGCCCTACCTCTCTCAGAGCATCCATAATTCTGAGGCCCCAACATAAAAAGGCCATGGAGCTGTTGGACCATATCCAGAGCAGGCCATGAAGATGCTCTGAGGGCTGGAGCACCTCTGCTATGGAGACAGGCTGAGAGAGCTGGGCTTGTTCAGCCTGGAGAATAAAAAGGATCCAGGGAGACCTTAGAGCAGCTTCCAGTGCCTAAAGGGGCTGACAAGAAACTGTAGAGGGGCTTTTGACAAGGGTCTGTAGGGAGAGGACAAGGGGGAATGGCTTTAACCTGACAGAGGGGAGATTGAGATGAGCTCTTAGGCAGAAGTTGTTCCCTGTGAGGGTGGTGAGGCCCTGGCACAGGTTTCCCAGAGAAGCTGTGGCTGCCTCATCCCTGGCAGTGTTGAAGGCCAGGTTGCACCTCTGGGGCTTGGAGCAACCTGGTCTAGTGGAAGGTGTCCCTGCCTGTGGCAGTTAGAACTGAATGAGCTTTAAGGTCCCTTCCAGCCCAAACCATTCTGTGATTCTATGATTCAACACTGCGGTGATGGAGGTGTGAGGAGCTCAGACAGAGCAGGTAGGACTGTCGTGGGCAGGGTGAGCACAGCATGGTGGGATTTGAACAGGATGGGGCTGACTTGTGCAGTCATCAAAGCTGTGGTGTTCAGGATGTGTTTCTGCAGGACAATGTAGGGTGGTCTGGGAGCACTGGGATGGTGGTGGGGGATGTGATGGCTTCTCACTAACTTCTGGTTTGGACACAGAGAGAACTTCTAGGAGGGAAAGCACAGGGCCCTGATGTGTGGAAGAGGCCAAGGAAGGTGGAATCCCGAAGGGCTTGCAGGGGGAGAGGGTTAATGCCAGAGAAGTGGAGATGCCCATGGCACAGCACAAGTGTAGCCCCTTTGCTCAGGGCCCCTGTTTGCACCCCAGAGCCCCCCTCTGACCCCAGCCTGGTGTTCTTCCTTTCTTCCTTTCTCCCCCCTAGGATGGGCAAGAGGAGACTCCCGGGCAGCTCCCCACAGTGCAACCAGCAGATGATGGAGTGCAGTGACAGACACCCTTCCTCTGGGTCTGGGGGTGGAGGTGGCTTCCTCCCTCCTGCTGTCCTGCCTTGGGGGAAGGGAAGGCAAGGCCATGCCTGGTCTGCTCTGTGCAGCTGAGGGATCAGGCTGCTGCCCGGGGCATGGGTCCCGGGGAGAGACAGCAGGAAAAGAGGCTGTGACTGAGAAGCAGTGGGGCAGGCAGGGGGGAGGAGGAAAAGCAGCCAGCGATGAGCCCTTTCCCCGCTAGCAGGAGACCCTGGCAGAGAGCATGGAAGTGAAAGCTGTTTTTTATTGACCGATTAAAACAGTGGTACCCTAAAAACACTCCCAAGATCTCCTCAGTTACTCACTGAGGGTCTTGCAACCCTGAAGCTCAGAAGGGCGGCTTTTCAACAGCTGAATGTTGAGGTGAGCTGAAAAAGAAGCCCTTCCCTAACATGCACAGCAAGAAAGACTCCAGCCGCAACACATACCAATCCAAACAGGATGGACTGAGCATCAAGAGGCCCACAGGGAGTTCACTCACACTGTGCCAGGGAGCCTGGCTCCTTGCGAGCCCCTGGGGATGCTCCAGCCACCACCACCTCTGGGTTGGTAACCTTGGGAAGATGGATGCTTCAGAGAGAGAAAGTCAGCCCCTGCCCCTTGCACAGCCCCAGGGTCTCTCTGCAGGGCCTTGGTGGCTGCTGGGGCACAATGCCTGCTGTTGCCCATGGTGGGATGGAGCCCTGCACCTGGGGGCAGTGAATTGCAGAGCTATGAGTGGAGCAGGGACTGTGGTGGCAGTGGGGACAGGCAGTGGGGATGCTCTGTGCTGTCCCCATGCTGTCTCAAATCCCTGCTTCATCCTTGTCTCTGAATACTCCTCCAATGAGGCTTTTGGGAGCAATCCCACAGCTCCAGCTCCCCTCCCTATTCCCTAGGAGGGCACCAGCCATGGCGCCAGTGGGCAAAGGGCTCTAAGACTTGCAGCCCCAGAGCCCTGCAGTAACCACTGGGCACCTCTGCCAGCCTCAGTGTGGGATGTGTGGCCTTGGGATTGATGCTGTCCTCCAGCCCCATTCCTCTGGAACTAAAGCTGTGAATGGGACCCACAGAGGAGGAATGTAAAGGAGGAGGCCCAGCAGCAGCATGGAGGAGATGTCCCCTGAAGCTGCTGAGAGGCTGTGGGGTGGAGAAGGACATGCATTTGGGAACGGCTGTGCCACAGGGCTGGGGACATGGAGGAGGCTCCCATGCTTCATGCTCCCAGCAGCTTCTTGACCATGTAGCCTGGCATGCTGTAGAGGAAGAGGGCGACCATGACGAGGAGCAGCAGGGCCAGCACGATTTTGATGATGAGCCACTTGTAACGTGTGCAGATGAGGTATTTGATGGACTTGAGTGGGTTCAGGAACCAGATGAAGGATGTGTCCGGGCGGCTGCAGGGGAAACAAACAACTCATCATTAATGCCATTGCCATGGAGAAGGGATGCATGGCCAGCAGTGCAACAGTGGACATAGTGGGCAAGCCCTAGGTATGCCTGCAGAGAGTAAATGAGCCCAGCGGGGAGGATGAGGAGGGTGGACAAGGGGACTCAGTACAGATGTGCCAGATGGAGTAATGCAGGTTTGTGAGGGAGCATGAGGATTCCAATTGAAGCTGGGATCTGGTGGTGAGGACTGGAGGGGAGGAAGAGGTGGTGGGAGGCCACAGAAAGGGGATGGAGCCAACAAGAGAGGCGGAGCAGGAACAGAGTGAGGAAAAGCACCAGCAGAGATGGCTCCACCNATTCCAATTGAAGCTGGGATCTGGTGGTGAGGACTGGAGGGGAGGAAGAGGTGGTGGGAGGCCACAGAAAGGGGATGGAGCCAACAAGAGAGGCGGAGCAGGAACAGAGTGAGGAAAAGCAGCAAGTCAGTGACTGGTAGGCACCAGCAGAGATGGCTCCACCCATGATCCTCGCTCCTACATCCTCCAGTGCAAACCTCCCTCACCTTCCCAGGCCTGGCTCCCACCCCACAGCACCTTGGTCCTGCTGGGGAGCAGGGTTTCCCACTTACTTGGGTTTCTCCAGTGGATCAGGCTCATTTCGGGCCAGCCCAGCAGGGGATTTCTCTGCCTCCTCTGCTGTCAGAAGGTGCAGCTCAGCCTCGACTTTCCCCTGCAGGGAGCAGAAAGTTGTGCTGAGACCTAGGAAATGCACCCCACCTCAGTCCCCAGGGACACAGGGACAGAGGGGACCTGAGGGATGTTTCCCCCATGCTTACAGTGACCTCCAGCTCATCATTCTCATCTCTGGCCACAAATGGCCACCAGCCCTTCACCCGCTTCTGCTTGAAGATAGAGATCATGGGCAGCTCTGCCTCATTGGTCACCATCTCCAGGCTGCACTGTTTCGATGTCTTGGCTCCCCGGGGGAAGCGATTCAGGTCCAGCTCGATGGCCCCTGGCAGGAGAAAGGGGAGCACAGATGTTGGCACCCACAAAATGCTGTCTTGGTTGGAGGTGGGCTGGACAACATCTTCTCTAGAGAAGAGAAGGCTCCGGGGAGACCATAGAGCAGCTTCCAGTGCCCAAAGGGGCCGACAAGAAAGCTGGAGAGGGGCTTTTGACAAGGGCCTGTAGGGACAGGACAAAGGGGAATGGCTTTAACCTGACAGAGGGGAGATTGAGATGAGATCTTAGGAAGGTGTCCCTGCCCGTGGCAGCAGAGACCAGGGCTCTCATCCTATGTGCTCTTACCAGCATCATCTAAAGGGGTTTGCAGGATGTTCAGGATGCTGTGGACTTGAGGAACAGAGATATCCTTCCAGATTCTGTTCCTGCATAGGCTGTGTCCCATCCCACACTGCTCTTTACTTGTCCAGCCATGGGCTCCTTGCTGGCTGCCCCATTGCCCCAGCGCAGTGGACCTTCACTTACCAAGGAAATCATCAGCAGAGAAGTGATCAGCATCCCAGACCTGCAGAGTGAGGCGAGCTGGGATCTTGTACTCGGTCTCATCCCAGGAGAACATGGACTCCTTCTTGGAGATGACAATCTTCTCCTCTGCCATCAGGTAGTCAAAAGGGAAGATATAGCGCCAGTTGAAGTTGCCTTCACCAGTGAGTGAGTGGTAATGGACATCTGTGTCTTGCTTGTCCTCCTGTTGACCCTTCAGCCACCTATGGGGCCCAGAGGGATAGCAGACATTATAGGAGGGAGGAGTGGGCACAGGACCATCCTGCCTGTGCAACCAGGATGCCTCTAGGACAGACTGGAAGGATCTAAACATGTGAGCAATGGGCTGGTGCTGCTCCAGCATCTCCAAAGGGCAAGATGGGCATGGGGGCAGGAGGATCATTTTGGAATGGGGGGTGACTTATGGAGTGTTTAACAGACTGGTAAGAAATCATCCCATAGTCACCCACCAGCCCGAGATGCTGACGCATTCAAAGTATTTGGCTATGGAGGTGTGGTCCCCCTCATCTGTGTACAGGTAAGTTTTGAAAGGGGCTTTTTCCAGCTGCTGGGTGAGAATGAAGCAGAGATGAGAACTAACCACTGTCTGGCTCTAGATGCTGGAATTGGATGGAGGTTGCAGGGCTGAAATGCCAAGTAAGGGCACCAAGGCAAGGTCAAAAAGTGGAAGACAGGCAGCCACTAACAAGCAGTGAGGCCTTGGCCATTAACCCCTGACATAGACGTCAGACATTTTCTGTCCTACCAGGAAAGCATCATCCAAAACCACCTCATTGGTGTTCCAGACAATAACCTGCAGCTGAGAGCTGGACAGCCAGGCCAGGCACACACAGGGGGTCATGCAGACAAGAGGTGGAGAGGCAAGAACTCAGCAAAGAGGACAACAGCAGCATTGGTGCTATCTGACCCTGAACCATAGTCCATATTATACCTTCTTTCCTGCCCCAAAGCCCCCATGGGGACCCCAGCAAGGACCAGCACCCACGCCAGGGAGAAGCAAAGGAGGTGACACTGGCATGCCAGTGCTGTACCTACCCCCGGACAAAAATGTCACTGGATTTCTCGCCAGTGAAGTAGTCATCATCCTCCAGGACAACCTCATCTGTATTCCACACTATCACTCTGAGCTCGTATCTGGCAGGAGGAAGGGAGACAAGGAGGTGAGGCATGGGGAGGGGCAGGAGGGAATGGAGAGTCACTGCCAGTGTGACAGAGGAGATGGATTAAACTCCTAGCATAATAACTAGGCATAACCCTGTTTGCAACCCTCTCATCAGGTCATAGAATCATAGAATAGTTTGGATTGGATGGGACCTTCAGAGGTCATCTAGTCCAACACCCCTGCAATGAGCAGGGACATCTTCAACTATCAGGTTGCCCAGAGCCACATCCAGCCTGGCCTGTAATGTCTCACCAGGAACGGTGCATTCACCACCTCTCTGGGCAACCTGTGCCAGTATCTTACCATGCTCATTATAAAGAACGTTTTCCTCTCACCAGCCTGAATCTCCCCTCTTTTAATTTAAAACCATCACCCCTCACCCTGTTGCAACAGGCCCTGCTAAGAAGTTTCACACCATCTTTCTTATAGGCCCCTTTTAAGAACTGAAAGGCTGCTCTAAAGTCTTCCCAGAGCCTTCTCATCTCCAGGCTGAACAACCCCAACTCTCTCAGCCTAGGAATATCTCAGCTGCAGCTCCTGGTGAAGTCATCTATGACTTGGGATCTCTGGAAATCCCAGTGTGGTCAAGAGACACAGGCAGGGGGCTGGTCTGGGCCATGGAGCAGCAGGGGAGAGGGGAGAAACAGGTCTCCATCCGCAGCCTCCAGTTTTCCAAGGGGTTGGTTGCCTGGGAGGTTCCTTACTTCTTTGGTTTCCTGGGAGAAATATCAATGGCAGGGCCAGGTGCTGGCATGTCCATGGGGAACATGTCCACCCACATCTCCAGGCGGCCCTGCAAGGTTGGAGAGGTGCAGTCAGCTCCCCTTGTCCCACGCAATGTGCAGTCCCTCCCTCCCTTGCCCTTCAACATCAGTCTGGCCATGCCAGACGTGCTGCAGCACTGAACCCTGCTGGATGTTGAGCAGGGCAGCATTCCCCCATGCCATGAGTCCTTTCCCCCAGCCTGCAGAAGTGTCTCATGGAATAGTGTGGTGCTGAGGTGCATAGGATGAAGGGACTTGGGGGTATGAAAAGGATGCAGGCTGGAGCAGGAGAGGCACTGATTTAGTCTGCTATAGTCAACAAGTTAAGGGCTGTTGATGCCCAAGTGCCACTCTTTGCAGGACACCTCCCTTGCCTCTGCTGCCCACAACAAGGTGGGTTATGGCTGGGTCTACTGAGCTGACATCTCTGCTCCCTGCTCAGAGGGGCTCTGCAGCACGGGCTACCTCCACCTCTGCTCTGGATTTTTGAGGACCTGCTCGATGCCCGGCTTGTCGGGGTTCAGCAGCGGACGTGTCTCCACGTGCTCGGGGACCAGCTTGCAGCCTGCCCATGGGATGTCCTCCCAGTGGCGCAGCACAGCCAGGGCCAGGTGCTCATCCGTCTGCTTCTTCTGACCTGTGTGGGCAAAGGAGGGATGAGCTGGGTAGAGACAGCAGGGACAGAAAGGACCCTGTTCCTCTACCCCTACCTACTTCAAGGGTGCAGCACTGCCTACTAGCTACTCTCCATTTCCTTCCATACAGTTTGTCCTACAGCCAACACTTCTTAACTCCTCTCCTTCTCCTCTCTCTTCATTTACAGAAGGTCCAGATCCCCTGACAGTCTACCTTTTCCCAGGCTTAACAAGCTTCACATCTGTCTCCTCCTCTTCTTCACCCCTCCTGGCCTGCCTTCATCTTTCTTTGGCACATCTGAGTGTGTTAGGACACAATCACTGTTCGGGGATGTAGTTACATAGAGAGCTATTGTCATTGCTCTTTGGGCATATAGTGCCAGGAGGATGTTTTCAAAGGCAGTGCCATTGACACTCATGAGTGATTCTGAGAGCAGCTCACTGGTGTGGGTAATCTATAAGCCTCTGTCTAACTGGTCTCATACTGAAAGATCCATTTAAACTGGTGGATGGAAAGTGACCGCAGTGCTGCTTTGGGGGGATGGGACCACTGTTTCTGTCTCTGACCCTGGATGATGAGGGAACACCCCAGACTCCTGCTTCCCACCATGACCTTCATCCCATGTGGCAGATACCATTTTCATCCTCAATCTCTGTGGGGCCAGTAAAGACCCTGTTGGCAACTTTTACTCTTCCTCCTGGCCCATAGTGCGGCCCATCCACTTTGCCATCTTTGCATAGCTTGGACAGGATCTGGGAAGGCTTCATGGGGTCACGCCATGTGTTGTAACCATGTCTGTGAATAGGAGGGCAAGGTCAGTGAAGCAGTAGTGAAATTTGGAGGCAAAAAGGCATTTTCTTCCCCTCTGCCAGCAAAACAAATGCTGCTGCCATGGAGAACCCAGGATTCATAGGGAAAGGATCTGAGGCAGCAAATGTGAAGCTTCAGAGCAGACTATGCCACCACTCTATGCTTTGCTAACACCCTTCCTCTGCAACCCCTTTACTCTGAGCAGCCCTCTTGACTCCTGATGCTCAGCACTGCTCCTTTGTCCCTGCTGCTATTTCAGCTCTGGCCTCACCCCTCTGCCCGTTCCTACCAGTGCCCCTCAGTTCCTTCCTCCCTGTCCTGGGCTCCTTACAACCCACTCCACTGCTGCCCTGCTGTGCTGGTCACAGATCCTGTCTTAAGGGTGAGGATACAGCACAGACTCCTCTATTAGCAGGCAGTAAAGGAGGGAGATTCCTGCAGGAGGTCTAGGCTTGACATGGAAGATGAGGCAGGCATGGGTGCAGGCAGCAGGCTGGGCAGAGAAAGCATTGCTCGTACATGGAGTAAGTCTGTGAGACTCCACAAGTGGCTCGGTGCTTGCTGTAGTAGCGGTTCTCCAGATCGATCTTGGTCTCTCCAATGAGGTCGTCAGTCCCCACCAGGTCCCAGTCATACACTGCCACTGTTAGCATGGACTCCATGGGGAAGGTGGCCTCGATGTCAAAGGATCTAGGCCAGGAGAAAGAGAAAAGCTCTTGAGGGGTTTGGCTACTACTCAAGACAGACATAGACAGACATATGGGTGAGGTGGGTCTGCTAGAGTCTATGGACAGTGTTTAATTTTCATCTGCTGCTACAGGACGTTCAAGATAGGGGCTTTAAATTTCTGCATGGTTTGTTTCACATCAGGCAGCTCTAGAAAGGAGGTAGTGTAGGTTGGTTGCTTGACCTGAATGTCTCAATAGCCCTGAAACTGAGTTTATGCATCCCTAGAGAGCCAGGCCATACTGTCATGATTCCTAAAGTACACTTAACCTTAATCATAGAAACATAGAAGGGTTTGGGTGAGAAGGAAACTTAAAGCTCATCCAGTTCCAGCCCCCTGCTACGGGGCAGGGACACCTTCTCACTAGACCAGGTTGCTTCAAGCCTGTCCAACCTGGCCTTGAACACTGCCAGGGATGGGGCAGCCACAGCTCCTCTGGACAACCTATGCCAGGGCCTCACCACCCTCAGAGGGAAGAACTTCTGCCAAAGATCTCATCTCAATCTCCCCTCTGTCAGGTTAAAGCCATTCCCCCTTGTCCTGTCCCTTCTGACTCTTGCACAAAGTCCCTCTCCAGATTTCTTGTATGTTTATATCTATTCATTTTTACATCTCTTAAACACCCTTTACTATACACAGCTGGCTGAAATGAGGATGCCTATGCTACTTGCAAGGGAAGTATCTGAGTGATAAGTCCCAGCTACTGAGCTCAAGCAGCTGTGTGTGTGACAACTAGGGTGCAGGTTCAAGGACTAGCAAGGTTGGCTCAGGCTTGGCTCACCAATTCCAGGTGCAGAGAGGTAACAGGCCTGGGGCAACTCACTTTCCAAAGACAGGGTTCAACTGCTTGGAGATGTAGTTCTCCTTGTCTTTGATGTCCGTCTTCCCCAGCTTGATGGCAATGTAGGGGTCGGCTTTCCCATTGATATCAGCCGGATGGAGGTCTGTGGCCTGTAGAGAACAGATGAGATATATCAGTGCCATCTGCTGTAGTGAAGAGTTCAGGGATGGCTTCATTCTCCATCCTTGAGATCATTTGGCCTTGCCTGGACATAGGCATTCAGGTATGCACTTTGGGCTCTCTAAATAGAGTGTCTTGGTTTAAACTGGAGATAAATCCTGCTTTGTGTTAATCCCTGTCCCAGTTTGGGCAGGGGATTGGGCCTGGCTGTGTCTCCTCAGAGAGACATAACCCCAGTCTCCTTTGGCATCTCTTTCATCAGCGGAAAGAAACAGGCTCCTCTAAATAAATGCCCAGAGCAACAACATGGTCAAGATATCAAGGAGACTGTTACCTTCCCCTCTTATTCTCTCCATCCTAGGGCCAAGGGCTTCTGGCTTCTCCCCATAAAGGAGATAAGTATCCTCAAATTCTCCAGTCCTGACCTCTATTATGGCACACAACAGCAGATGCCTGTGCTAGGACACATTCAATCCATCCTGGTAGTTGTCGTTGCTGACCAGATTGGTGTCTACTGTTGCAGCTTCAGTCTGGTGATGATCTACAAGAGAGTTGTTGCCCCACTGGACAATGGGATGCTGCATTAGATGGAGAATCATGCCGGTGAGAAATGTAGCCAAAAGTAGGTTCCCTTTGTAAAACACTGGAACAAGGTACAGCCTAAGAGCTTCCAGCAGGACTGAGATCCCTGTCAAGTGCCTGGCTACAGTACCTCACTCACATGCTTCAGGTGACAAGGATGACTAGTTTAGGGGTCAGGAAAAGACTTTTTCCAGAAAACACTCCATATATAAAGAGATGTGTGTTAGCTGGGTCAGATTAGTAACCACACAGCATGTGTTCAAGGAGGTACCATGGTCTTCCACCAGATCTACTAGACCCTGCTCCCACTGCTTGGCACGCAAAGCATCACTGAGGTGTCGTGGCTATGGAAGGAACCAGCATCTCACAGTCTGAGCTGATCCAAATTATTCACTTGAGTTAAGCAGTAGGACAGACAGTCTTGTCCATCCTACACACCAGAAGAGAGGTCTCTGGATCCAGCATGAGCTTGAGTGCGTCTTGCTCCCAGTGCCTGGAGCACATAGCTATGGAGACACCCCACAAGTCCCTGTCAATGAGTCCTCATGCTGCATCCTGGGCCCTGACGCACAGAGAGCTAAACCCAACATCCCTACAGCTTTGGGTCCATCTCCTGGAAGGGAGTGCAGGATCACGCCTTGCCACAACACACTGCTATACTCACCCGCACAACATAGACTCGGACCAGCACATTGATAGGGTCGTTGCTGGGGATCCCCTGGAACATGCCGAAGTTGGGGTCATATCCTGCCTCCTTGGTGATATCATCTGAGAGAGGCATTTTGTAGACACATATGGAGCCCTGGTGTGAGGCAACACACAGCCTGATGAGAGACCTTCTGCCTGGGGGCTCAGGGTAAGCAGACCCATCCCAACCCACCCTTCCTGAGGTTCCAGACAATATCCTTGTTTCTAGCCACGTGTTGGAGCAAACAGGCCAGATCTGGAAAATTCCTCCACCTCACAAGCACCTCTTCAGGGGTTGCAACCATGAGAAGAGAAATTGGACGGAGGAAAGGGAGGCCTGCAGAGGAATCAGGCTAGCAAGGTGCTTGTGGGAACCCAGAAACCAAACTCACTTTGAACCTCCCCACGATCCGCTCCTCTTCTGTTGCATTGTCATCGTTGTCCCCGATCTTCCCACGGAGCAGGTTGAAGGTGTGCAGCCAGTCCTCAAAGTTATCAAATTCCGTTTCCAGCTCTTTGTTGAAGACCTGTGATGACAGAAAGTTGAAGGAGGGGAAAGATATGGTGACTGCCCAGGTCAAAGCAGAGGGAACTTGGACACCTCTGCTCCCAGTGTCCACTTCTCTAGGAGGTGAAAGGATCTCCAGGGTCATTGGGTTGGATATTGATGGCAGAAGCATCAAAATAACGTACAAGAGGGAAGCTGAGCGGTCCCCTCCTCTGTGCAAGACCCAGGCTCAACACCCTTCTGAACACCAGAATCGCAGACTACATTAATCCTAATAAACATCATGGGCCAGATGAACCAGGCTGCACCAGAGCCCATCCTTGCTCTTTGTCCTGGCTGGGCCTGCCATAGCCAGGCTGGAAAACTCTCCTCTAGCCAGGGCACTCCTGGATGATCCTGTCCCAGGGCAACCCCTTTTCTGTAAAGCTTGTTATCTCTGACTCCTCCAAACTGTGGAGAGAAGCTGGCAGTCCCTAGGCACATCTCACCTAGGGTTAGATAACCCACAGATAGCCAAGGAGCCTCATGCAGGGTTGACCCATCCTGCTCTGATTTCAAGGTGGCTGGACTGCCATCCTGCTAGAATTCCAGCCTGGCACTGGACAGGCAAGGCCTTCTTCTTCCCTGCTGACACACATACCTTCAGTTCATCAATCTTAGGCTTGTTTTTCTTCTCAGGAAGCTCAGGGGCTGACTGTTGCTTCTTTTTCTTATCGTCTTTGGGTGCCTTGGACTTCTCTTTGTTCTTTGCCTGAGCCTTGGAACCTTTCATGGGAGAGTCATCAAGTTTGATTTCTGAGTCCAAGGGGAAGCAGCAGGGTGGGAGCAGATGGAAATGAGGGTGAGGAGGGGTGGAGCAGACAGGGATGGGGGACTTTGATCAAAGTCCTTCAGACAGGAGGAGCATGAAAGCTGACAGCTGCTACTGCCTGCAACTCCCATCCCAGCCCTCTCCTGTCTTCCCTTGACTCTGGACACTGCTGCCCAGGACACGGCATCTCTAGGGCGATCTCTGTGCAGAAGTCATTTGGAGGACTACAAAACAAGGACACAGTTCTAGCCTCTGGCTGGCTTGAACAGTGGTGAGAAGACCTGATCCTGCCCACTGTGTCTTATTTTTGCCCTTGTAATGGAGACTTTGCCTGCTGTATGTAGTCTAGAGAATAAAACCCCAACCTGGGTATTGCAGAAGGTACAGTCCTTGATCCTTTAGCCTGGAGAAGAGAAGGCTGCATGGAGACCTCATAGCAGCCTTCCAGTATCTGAAGGGGACCTATAGGGGTGCTGCAGAGGGACTCTTCATTAGGAACTGTAGTGATAGGACAAGGGGTGATGGGTTAAAACTTAAACAATGGAGGTTTAGATTGGATATAAGGAAGAAATTCTTTCCTGTGAGGGTGGTGAGGCACTGGAATGGGTTGCCCAGGGAGGTTGGCGCAATCCCNAGCCTTCCAGTATCTGAAGGGGACCTATAGGGGTGCTGCAGAGGGACTCTTCATTAGGAACTGTAGTGATAGGACAAGGGGTGATGGGTTAAAACTTAAACAATGGAGGTTTAGATTGGATATAAGGAAGAAATTCTTTCCTGTGAGGGTGGTGAGGCACTGGAATGGGTTGCCCAGGGAGGTTGCGAATGCGCAATCCCTGGCAGTGTTCAAGGCCAGGTTGGATGAAGCCTTGGGTGACATGGTTTAGTGTGAGGTGTCCCTGCTTATGGCAGGGGGGTTGGAACTGGATGATCTTAAGGTCCTTTCCAACCCTAACTATTCTATGATTCTATGCACAGCACAGACTGCTGCCCTTAAGGTGGTGTTGCCCATGACCAGCTGCAATGACACATTGTTGGGGTCTCCACTGAGAGCAACCACCAGCCATGGGCATCAACTACACTGCAAACAGGCTGTCCTGAAAGGTATATTCAAAGAAAACGTCTCCCACCTTCTACAGTCCCTGTCCCTCACTGCCTCTGCCAGCTTTCATGCCTGCTGGGCAATGCAGATGGGGACAGACAGATAACAAAGACTTCACCTGGAAGAGGAAAGGAGGAACAAAGGAATGGGAGCACCAAGGGGAAACAGATCCTTCTCAGAATGCAGAAAGAAAACAACAAGGGACAAAAGACACCCCCCCCCCCAGCAGCCCTGCAATGACAGCAAGCCCACAAGAGCTGCTCAGAGTGGTCTTCCAACAGCAATCAGGCTCTGTATTAAAATCAGTTCATGGATTTTGTAGTGCCTGGGCATGACAGCAATGTGGGGACAGCAACTCATGGGGACATGGAATGTATGGAGAGTATGGGTGAAAGTCCCCAGGGAAACCCCTCGAAGTCCCACTGGTGGGACAGGCAAACAGCCTCCAGGATGTAAATGGACAGTCACCCTTGATCAACACATCCCAGCTCACCAGTATTTTTGGCCCACACCACTTGTAGTACAAAACTTGTCTCACTGATTTTAGACATCTGTAACACCCCATCTGAGCTACAGACCCCTGAATTCCTTCAGAGAAAAAAGCATTTTAGGCACAATTCATCTTATTGTAGCACAGTATTGACAATAGGTCACAGAATTTTCCCTAGAAGTGTGTATTTTCCTTCACTGCCTGTGCTAGAACAGCAGACAAGGAGGCCTCTGCATGCAGGTAAAAGCAGTCAGATTAGAAGAACCACAGACCTTCTGTCTGGCTGAATATTCCCATGTAAAACTAGAGCAAAATAAAAAACCCAAAGTACTTTAAGCCTTCTGCAAAACGAGGATGGAAAACCCCATGAAGGTGAGCTAGACGTATCTGTTACTTAGTGTAATCAACAGTCTTCAGGAGCACAATCTTACAGCTACCACATCTGCTTGGCAAAAGCAACAGGGTATGTGCAACACACTGTGAGCATCTGCTTTGGCAGAAAAGCAGCAGCAGGCTCTGAAACGGATGCTCAAGCACCAGAAGGAGCCCTGGTCCTACCTTTCCCTGTCACGCTCCCTCTCTTGCTCATAACCTGCTTACCCTCTGCCATCTCCATTTCTTCCTTCTCCTCTGCTTCTGCTGCAGCGGCCTCCTGCTGCCGGAGTTGCTGGGGGAGAAACAAAGAGGACAGGGAGTGGGTTCTTGTGCAGGGGTCTCTGTGGTTGCTGGTAATACCTAACTTGGGGCTCAAGGCCAGGTTGGACAGGGCTTGGAGCAACCTGGTCTAGTGAAAAGTGTCCCTGCCTGTGGCAGAGGTTTAGAACTGGATGAGCTTTAAGGTCCCTTCCAACCCAAACCATTCTGTGATTCTATGAATCCTGTTCAGCTCTGCCAATTGTTAAAAATACTCTTGCTGTCAGGCAGGCAGGGTTAGCAGTGAAAGTAGCAGAGCCCTAAACCTTTGGAAGCAGCTGGAAATAGGTGAGACCTCAACAGGCAGGAAACAGCATTTTCCCCTTCCCCCCTACAGACATCATTCTCTGCTGTGCACCCACCTCTTTCATAGTCTCAATTGAAGCAAAATACTTGGACCACCAGTCCAACATGCTGTCATCCGGCTCCTCCTCTTCTACTTCCTCTCCTACCCCTCCTCCTCCTTTCTTCTTCTTTTTCTTTCTTTCTTTCTCTTCCTCAGACTTCAGGGACAAGGGGAGCGAAGACAGAGAAGAACAGGGATCAGGTGCAAGCAAAGTATCTCTTAAACTGCAAAGGTGGTGGGTGAGGCACCTGAGAAGCCAAACCCTCCATGCTGGGTTGCCTCATTAGCACTTTCTCCCTTTTATAGCCAGACACTAAGGTACAAAGCAGCAAAGCAAGATACCCAAGGCTTCAGTGTCAGTCCTGATACACCCCCTCCTTTCCATCATCCCTTCCATCCAAGCATTTCCCAGGCTACAGCTCCTGAATCTTACACGGTTGCAGTCCATTGAAAGCTGCACATAAGGGCTGGAAAGGGATTGCAGAGGGTTGGGAGCAGGGGTACAAAGCAGATCCACCACTTACCACATCCACCTTCACCACTGCATCAGAGTTCTGCCACCCAGGGTGCAAGGGAATAGGGAGAGGGAAAGCCAGTTAGCAGCAGAGCCTCAGCCAAATACACACTCTGGCACACACGTGTCACAAGGCATAAACAGCTCCCCAAGCATGAATGAACTAAACACCTTGAATGAAGAGCCCTGGCTGGGAAAGCTCTGCATGCAGGGGAGATGTCTGTGATGATGACCAAACCCGTCTCCACATGGGAGGCAGAACAGCTATCCCAGACAGTGAGGGATCGGGTCTGGAAGGACACTTTGGCCTTCAGCGTGGGTAACAGCTCTCTGTGCTCTTGGAGCTTTTCTTGTCCATCTAGGAATGCCTGCAAGCTACTGTGGCAGATTTCAAGAAGCATGTGGGCACTGACACACTCATACACACATGTCCTGTTGCATGAAGCTGTGTGAGCAGAGGTACCCAATACAGCACGTATGAGGGATTCTACATATAGGTGCATATGTGAAAGGGCCTTCACAGGGTGTGTATGTATTTGTATATGTGTGCTTGTGATGCTTTGTATATGCCATGGCCTTTCTGTAAACGCACACGTGTGAGAGGCCATGGGTATTTGGAGCCCACAACATGCCTGTAGGCACACACAGGTTGTGTGCTCATCTTGCTGTAAAGGGCCTCCTGCAAAAAGAAATCTGCTTCTTTTTGTGAGGAAGCTTTGGAGCCTAGGGATATGAGAAGGGGTTGGAATTCCCGTTCTGGGCAAGCAAATAGGCACAGGCACATTCAGCATGGGAACAACACCTGAAGCCTCTGGGACACATTGGCTGTCCAATGCACACAGTGCCAAATTTTCAGAGTAAGCACAAAAGGTCTAAAGAGCTTTGGCTGCCTCCAACTGACTCTGTGTGCCTGGATCAGCTCGATACTGTGTGCATCTGCTGGGTCCTGTGTGGCTCAGACTTGCTGCAGAGCAGTTGTGTAGTAACACCACACTGACCACCCACAAACGGGCATTTCACAGAGCTGAACAGGTATTTCAAAGAGCTGATGTAATCATCTGAATGTCTTGACACTATTGCAGGAGAGGAAAAAGGGAAATCTATGTGAGCTTGGCTGCTTGCAGAGACTGTGCAGTGCTTTGAAAGGGCAGGGTTGCTACAGATGGGGAATTTCTGATGGGTCACTTGTGTCTGCATTGGTCACAGACAGGGACATGGCTGTGCTCATGGGTGCTCATTCCACTCTGACTATTTATGAAGGAAAACATAAAGATATCTAATTTGTATAGCCTAGGACAGTTCTTCTCTAGGCATCAAGCTCCAGCTAATTTCAACCAGGACAGAAAGAGGCAATTTGTAGGACTATGACTCAAGGCCCTTCATTCCAGGCATCAGCCCAACCCCATGTACAGCAGGACAAAGTGGCCTCTGTTTGGGTGGAATCACTCAGAGATTGGCAATTCAGTGAGGAAAGAGATGCTAAAGCGCTGCTGACATACAGATACTCACAGCTTCCAGCTTCACCATTGTCTCCATCTTCTTGATAGGAACCTCAGGTTCCATGTTGACAACGATCTCCCCTGTGGGGCGAGAGCGACGGGCCCTGTTGGTCATTGCCAGATAGCCGTTGAAGTGTTTGGCTGGACAGAGGACAGAGAAAGAGAAGGAAGAGAGAAGGAAGTGTAGAGGAGAAACTGAGAGCTTAGGGGAGATCGTATAGGACTCACGCAGGAGTGATGTGTGCCCAGGGAAGAGCAGCAGTGGAAATAAGCACAGATCCTTACAGCACGACTAAAGAACACCTTCCATAGCAAAGGAAAGCAAATGATGAGACAGGATTGTTTTTTTTCCACCTGCACCAGTGTCCAGAGGAGAAGAGACAGAGAAGATGATTGCCCCAAAACTATCAGCTGGTGTGGACACAACCACAGGTCCAGACCTCTGGCTGGAACCCAGGATGGACCCTGGCAATCCCCACAGACCTCCTGTCTATGCCCAGACAAAGATGCCTCCACTTCCAGCAAGGACCAGGAGGAGATCAGCAATCCCTGTGGCTCACCAAGCCCTTGACTGCTCTGCTGAGTGCAGGGAAAGGGGCCTCGCTGTGGATGTGGATGGATGGCGTGGTGGCTGGAATTGAGAGGGTGACCTCAATCTGTAGCTTTCTAGTCTTCACTCAAACAGCAGCAGTATGGCAAATTCCCCTCCCAGTCTTCAGGGACATTTGGGGAGTCTAGAGTCATGAAGCTGCAGAGGTGTTAGTGGTGAATCAGCCTTTCTTGTCTTATAGGTCTGCAGTTACTGCAGTGAGATCCACAGATGAAAAAATCAAAGGGGATTCAGGGCCTTATACCCTGTGGTTTCTCACCCCCTTGACCCAGACCCAGAAGCACTGCTTGCTTAACCAACAAGCGTAGTCCTTCCAACCCTCTACCCATCTCCCTCTTCTCCATGCACAATGCCCCAGTGACCCATACCAGCCAGGTCTCCCTGGCCCAAGCCTGGTACCTGTCATATTCCAGTGCTGGGCTTTCTTATCTGGTGGACGGTAGATGAACTTCCGCAGGGAGCTGACAGCGTGGGACCCCACCAGGGTGTAACGCCCAAAAGCCCGGCAGTCCACCACGCGGATGTTGAGTGGAGGGTGGAGCAGCTCGTTCTCCGGGAGGTCCTGGGAAGCAAAGATGTGCTGCTTATCAAGGGATGGCAAGGGGCTGTGGGATGCCTGCTTTGGTGGTTGGAACAAAAACAGGGGTCATGCTGGAGGAAGCTAGAGCAGCTCCAGCAAAGCACAGAGTCATTGGATCACAGAATGCTTTGGGTTGGAAGGGACCTTAAAGCTCTTCCAGTTCCAACCCCCCGCCATGGGCAGAGACACCTTCCACCAGACCAGGCTGCTCCAAGCCCCATCCAACCTGGCCTTGAACACTGCCAGGGATGAGGCAGCAACATCTTCTCTGGGAAACCTGTGCCAGGGCCTCACCACCCTCACAGGGAACAACTTCTGCCTAAGATCTCATCTCAGTCAGGTTAAAGCCATTTCCCCTTGTCCTCTCCCTACAGGCCCTTGTCAAAAGCCCCTCTCCAGTTTCTTGTCAGCCCCTTTAGGCACTGGAAGCTGCTCTAAGGTCTCCGTGGAGCCTTCTCTTCTCCAGGCTGAACAAGCCCAGCTCTCTCAGCCTGTCTCCACAGGGGAGGTGCTCCAGCCCTTGGAGCATTTTTGTGGCTCACTCCAACAGCTCCACATCTTTCTTATGTTGTTGCCCCACAGCTGGATGCAGCACTGCAGGGGGGCACTCATGAGAGTGGAGCAGAGGGGGAGAATCCCCTCCCTCCACCTGTTGGTCACGCTGCTGGTGATGCAGCCCAGGACACGGTTGGTTTCTGGGTTGCAAGCTTTTGAAGCTGCATGCTTTGGAGCCCTCAGAAAAAGGCCACACCAACTTGGATGGTGCTTTTGTCATCCATTGCTGTAGGGAAACTGAAGCAAGAGGCTAGGAGCCATGGTTTCAGATCCAGAAAACCTGCGCTTCAGCTGGGAGCTCAGAGGGCAGAGGAAACACTCACCACTTCGAACCACTTGACCAAAGTGCTGAAGTTGGGGTTTTTCTTGTAGTTCTGGATGAGGGCTGATTGGACCCCCTTCCCAGCACACTCAATGTCCACACGGGGCCGGTCTACCTGGGCCAGGTTCACTCTCTTCAGATCCCTGAGCCCCCAGAACAAGACCTAGGGAAGGAGGAGGAGAATAAAGAACATAAATATGAGATGGAGCATCCCATGAATGGAGCAAGATAGAGTCAAAGAAATTGGTTCTCTGTATCCGTCAGGAGCAGTGCTGCTACTGCTAACATCACTGCCTGGGCAGCAGTGGACCCCTGAGGTATCTTCTCCTCCACCATGTGGCTCAAGGCTGCAGCATGGTCCCTCTCTGCCACCCCCACAGCTGATCTAAAACAGCCTAAGATCTCCAGCCTGCTGCCTTCAACACTCCCTTTTCTTCCTTTCTCGTCTTTTTCTGCCATGAAACTCCGTAGTTCAGGACCAGCCCAGCTCTGTCCATCCACAGTGGCTCTTGATTCAGGACTGGCTTCTGGTGCAGCCAATACAGACAGATCCTTGCAATGCAGACATCTGGTCTTAGTGCCCAGCTAATCACCAGAGCTTCAAAGATTCCTCCTGTCCTTCCAACACCAACGGATGGGCACTCCTGCCCCATGCAATGCTGAACATTGACATTTGGTGCTCCAAGGCAATTACCTCCACTCTGTATTTACTCAGCACTGGTCGAATCCCCAGTGGCACTGGCAGGATGGGGCCCCGGTCCATGTCCGTGGGGCCATCAATCGGGGGCAGGTCTGACTTGCCCCCAGGACCAATCTGGAAGAGATGCAGTGTGGATTAGGATTTGTTCCTTTGAGCTGGTGCTCAGCTGCTGGGAAGCTGGTTTTTCGGCAGTCCCTGTTCTCGTGCATTGGGTCTGTGCTGTCTCAAAGGGTCCAGAAGCAGCAAAAGGTTGCTGAGCATTCAGCTGACCCCACAGTCCAGGGACTTTGGGAAAAGGTATATACATGAGTGGAAGGCGCTTGGAAGTGCTGTGCTTCCTCACAGAACAGACCCAGTAGCAAAGCAAATTTAGCCTACCAACATATCCCAACCCCAGGGCTGTTCTATTTCTTCCTGCAAGGCTTTGCATCTTCCTGGGCTGAGTGCAAACTGATGCAAAAATGGTCCTAGAGCTTAGCCCGGAGCAGGCTTCAGGTCCTGTTTGCAAACCCAGGGCAGATCAAACATCCCATATGAGCCATTCCCCTCTCACTGGGTTAGTTGCTGTGCTAAACCCTTCTGGCTTTTCTAGGGCATGTGAACTCCTTGCTCTTTGAAACAACTAAAATATACGAGGATGGGTTAAAGCCCTGCTCCTTTTCAACCCTCCATCCCATCCTTTCCTTCCCTCAGTGGGGGGTGGCCTTGGCAGCAGGTACCTGGAGCAGCTCGAAGGCAGCCAGCAGGTCACCTGCAGTGGAGTTGCCCCGGTAGATCTGGTAGTACTCCAGCTGCGGGGGGAAGCGCGGCGGGCAGTACTGCTCGTCTGACATCTTCACCACCGGCTTGGCAAAGGTGCGGCCCATGAAGTCAGCTTTGCCCTGCGGAGGCAAAGACAGCACTGGGGTTTGCTGACCCAAGTCATGACCATGAGGTCTCTCCAGTTAGCCCTGCAGCTCTCCCCGTCATGGTCAGGACAGGAACAGCCCACTGCACCTGGGACATCAAAGCTCGGTGGCTGCTTTCACTCCTGGCTTCTTCAAACTAGGTGGAGGAGGTGGCTGAGGCTCAGCATGGAGCCCAGGGCTGAGCCACTTCTCTAAAGGAAAAGACTCTTGTAATGTCACCTTGCCTCCAGCCTTGCAAAAGCTCTTGCTTCACACTCCAAAAATAAGATGTCATTGCACTGAATTTGAGATCTAATGAGCAGCAGAGGCTGCTCGTGCTGTGGGAGGTCTGGGGGGCAAACATCTTCCGAGGGTCAGGAGAAAAGCTGCTTTTCACATCCTCTGCACTACCTGCCTTGCCTCTGAATCGCCTAAAACCATAAGCGTTTTCCTTTACTGAGATTCCTCTTACCACTGTGTCCTGGTCATAGATCTCAATGACAATTATGGGAGGGTCATCCCGCATCTCGTGAGCTTCTCCGTACAGCTCCACATTGTCAAAGACCAGCAGCTGGTCCCAGGTTGGGCAAAGGGTCTCATTGAGAACCTGGAAGAATGGGAGAGAATTATTGCTTCAGACAGGGTCTAAGCCCCTGTGCAAAGGCAGCAGACTGGGCACTGGTCTGAGTTGCCCAGTAGCACTAATGGGCTGCTGCATGGTTGTTTCAGACTAGTTAGGTATGGGGTATCTCCCAAGGGAAAAATCCCAACAGCAGGCAAACAGACGTGAATCACTGCCAGTGTCCACCAGGCCTACTGAAGTTTGGCAGCCCTCAGTCCAGAGAGGGAAGACACAAAACCCACTTCAACATGCTCTAGTTTCCCCTAACCAGACAAGTGAATCCCCCCAGGGATGTGGGAGAGCTGTGTGCTGAGGTGGGAGGACATGTTGCCAGTCATGAGACCTGTGGCAGGGGAGCAGGATGAACTGATGGAACATGCAACACCAAAGCCCAGCTCTCCAGGTCAGGAGGTGGTGCTTACCTCGGTGCATTGGCTCTGAGAGATGAAGAAGACTCGTGCAAAGGGGTCTGAAAGGCCACTGCTGTCAGCTGCAAATAAACTCCGGGCTTGGTACATGTGGGCTCGCAGCTGGAAAACCTGCTTCTCTGCAAGAGAGATGGTGAGACAGCTTGATACACAGCACTGCAGCCCAGCTGTGGGGCTCAGCCTGCACAGCAAGGTCTCAGGGGCTTGTTTTTTGCTCAGAGCCAGCACTGATGGAAGATATAGGCTCAAAGCATGAGTTCTGAATGGGCATGGGGACTTTCTCTGCATCCTACTTTGCATGTGCAGGATGACAGCTATGAATAGGGTAGGGAAGATGGTGCATGATTCACACACCCCAGCTCCCCATGGGGGCAGTGGGAGACCTCAGACTGGGACAACTGGAATGATTTCCCCCTTAGCTCCTGAAAAGCCCTAGGTTTAAGAGGTGTCTAGCCAGGCTCCCTCTGGCCCTCTCCATATCCTCTCTCCAGACCCACTTCAGGCAGGAAGTTCTTACTGGTGTAAAGGAGGCTGATGGGTGGGAAGGATGGCAGGTTTTGGCCTCTGGTAGTCTTCTTCTCCTCAAATCCACATGGCAGGCCACTCAAGAAGTCTTTGCGCTGTTTGTTGAGGCCCAGCCACAAGTATATCTCCATCTTGGCCTGAACTGTCCACCCAGCAGGTCCAAATCCCCTCTTCCCAGGTAGCTGGGCACAAAGGACAGAAGAGTTTTCATGGATATAGGGAAGGCCTTAGAGATGGACAGACCACTTTATGCAGAATTTGGTTTCTTCTGGTGCATTGCTTTTACCACTGTCCCTTCAAAACAGGGACCCAGCCCTCATCATTTTAGATCATGACGCTACCCTGGCTCATGCATTATTTTCTTCCCACCGTGCTGGCATCCTCTTTCTAAGCCAGCATCTTCCTTTGTGGCAGCTGGATCAAACACCTCTCCCCTTCCAAGCATTTCTCACTTACTGGACTGGGTAAGACCAGTGGCTGATGCTTCTTAACATCAGACTTCCCCCCCTACCAGTAGAGTAGTGGTCTGTTTTGTCTTGTATGCAAAACTAGGTACACTGCTCTATCATCTTCATCTCCCATCCTCCCAGTGTGGCCTTCCTCCATCTCCCTACTCTTGCCTGCAGTTCCCTTGGAAAAGACAGATTATCACCTTGAGGAAGATGGTCTTCACTTTGGCGCAGTCCTTGCCCATCTCCTCATCCACGATGGAGTAGAGGATATCCTTGGAAGGGACACGGGCATAGGCAATGCGCTTGTTGTTGCTCATCATCCAGATGAAGACATCAGGAATAGTGTGCTGGGGCTGTGAAGAGCAGCAAAGAGCTCCGTCAGTTTCTCAGCTCTTTTGAGCACTGAGGCACCAGTGCATTTGGAGACCTTCTGAAGGTAAATTCAACAGATGCCATAGGAGATAGGTATACCTATTGCCACATTAGGAACACTGAAATGGTTTTGAGCCTCTCATTGCAGAAGCTTGTCTGCTTAAGAAAAGCTGCTCAGCTAAGCTCAGCAGGGTGAAGCCAAGCAGGAAAGAAATTGGGATTTATACTTGTTCTAGTTGAAAAAAACCCCACAACATTTTGGATTAGAAGACTAAGAATTTTTCTCCTCTCTTCATTCAGTGGACATAGGAACTGTAGGGCCAGAGTTCTGATTTTCAACTCCCATCAGAGAAGCACCACTGATCATTTCTCATGCTTTCCAAAAAATCTGTTTATATTTAGACTTTCTAAAATAAGCAGCTGCAATCACAAACTTCCCTCCTAAATCTACAAGGTCATTTTATACCCAGAAAGATTAAAAAGAATTTATGAAACACACTATTATGTAAGAAGTCTGCATGGGAGCTCTGCTTTAAACTCCTTTCAGCTCAATATGCTGCACACACGACTTCATTTTAACGCTGAAATGTTAAATTACTAAAATCTCTTCACATAAAGTCAGGAGACCAGAGCCTCTCTGGGAAAGGCTTTGCAGAATCCCCCTCCCCACAGGGCTGGGCCGGGCAGGGGCAGGAACCGGACAGCACTTGCAAGATGGACACATTCTGCACATGCAGCCAAAAAGGAAAATTAAAACCAAACACAGCCCCTCAGAGAGCCCCTTACCGTTACCAAGTGCTTCATAAACATGAACTAGAGGAAAAGAGGCAAAATCAAACGGAGCTGATCACCAGCAGCGTGACCAGCAGGTGGAGGGAGGGGATTCTCCCCCTCTGCTCTGCTCTCATGAGTCCCTCCCTGCAGTGCTGCATCCAGCTCTGGAGTCCCAACATAAGAAAGATGTGGAGCTGTTGGAGCGAGTCCAGAGGAGGCCATGAAGATGCTCTGAGGGCTGGAGCACCTCTGCTATGGAGACAGGATGAGAGAGCTGGGCTGGCTCAGCCCAGAGAAGAGAAGGCTCCAGGGAGACCTTAGAGCAGCTTCCAGTGAGACCTTAGAGCAGCTTCCAGTGAGACCTTAGAGCAGCTTCCAGTGCCTAAAGACATCAACAGGAAAGCTGGAGAGGGGCTTTTGGCTGTGAGGGTGGTGAGGCCCTGGCACAGGGTGCCCAGAGAAGCTGTGGCTGCCCCATCCCTGGCAGTGTTCAAAGATGGGGCTTGGAGCAACCTGGTCTAGTGGAAGGTGTCCCTGCCTGGGACAGGGGATTGGAACTGGGTGAGCTTTAATGTCCCTTCCAATCCAAGCTGCTCTATGATTCTATGACAGATTCCCTGTCTGCACAGGTCCCATCACACCTTACAGTCTAGTTTATGTTCTGCTGTGATGAGCCAAAGCAAAGGAAGTCCTTGCAGTAACAAGGGATATGTAGCTGAGGCTGGGAGCCTGCTATGGGAATTAAGAGCTGAAGGTGCAACAGCTGCAGCTGCCATGAGGGCCAGTACCCTCTCAGTGACTGACCCAATCCTAAACTGTAAAAATAGCAGAGGAAAGGTGCATTATCCTGAAGGAAGGAAAAACTATTTTGCAGATACAGCATCCCTAAAAGTAGCAGAGGAATGGTGTATTTTTTTTTTTTTTCTGAAGGAAGGAAATATATTTTGCAGGTAACAGCATCTTTTTGGAAATACTGTGAGCACCTCTAATATCCTGGGCTATTATCTCTTACCCATGAGCTGGAGTGAAGCAAGAGTGCGCTGCAGCAACAAAAATCAGAGGGTTTGAGTTCTGTGAGAGGACAGGGTGTTATCCCACAGCCCTTTGAAGAGCAACTCCCTTCCCAGCCTGGATCAGAAGCAAGCTTCCTGCTGCTGAGCTTAATGCTGGTTGGTATGTGCCACCTTCTAATGACTAATCCCCCATGGCTTTCCTGATGGCTTCCCCATGGCTCAGGCTGCCAGACACGCGAAAGGCCCCAGCTCTGTTTACTGCCTGGGAGGAAGGAGTTTTAACCTGGTTTAGCACTAACTTGTTCCAACCATCAGTGCACAGGAGGCATGGGGCAGGGTGTAGACTTGAAGTGGCTCCTTACGTAAGACCTGTGCTACCGGCGACCTCTCCTGCCCACTGGGTTTGCAGATAGATCTCAATCCATGCCAGGCTGCTATCACCATGTGCTGACCCAACTAATGTCTGTATATGGAGGGACTCACCTCGTCTGCCAAAAACCGGAGTTTCTGCAGGAAGTTTTGCACCAACTTCAGCTTGTCCTTCATGGTGTTCTTCTTCACCTGCGACCTGAGAGTTGTGGCTTGCTGCCCCATGTTCTCCTGTGATTAAAGGGGAACCCACAGCTTCATGTGAACAAAAGCAGAAGGGAGCACAGGGAAGGGAGCAGCACCAGGCATGTCCCCAGCATTTGGGAAGGGGTGGTGAGGAGGCAGATTCTTTAATCCCACCACATACGTCCTGGTGATGGCACTCCTGACACCTGCTTGTTAACCTTGGCATGATGCAGGGAGGGCCCCTAACAGTGAAGGGACATCTGCTATAGGAGAAGATGCAGAGGGCAGAGGTGTCACCTGTGCTTAGGGCATTTTGGGGTGCTTCAAGCCTGGTCTGTCAAGGATAGTCTCTCCCCTTCTGCTGATCCTGCCGTAATTCAGCACTTGACCATTCAGAAAAAGGGACATGGAGGCTTTCACATGTTAAATTCATCTCTCCACAGAATACAGCTGGCTGCTGAAGGCAGTGTCCTTGTCTGTGCCAGCTGAATAAGCTTCCCTGCTCTTTGTGCATCTCTTTTGTACATCTAAATCCTTTGCAAGGAGCTGGGCTAGCAGCCCCAAACACCTAGGTCTTATCTATCCGTGCAGCAAGCCCCCTCTAAATTCCTCCCTCCTCAGCCGTTTTACAGCAGTATTCCCATATTTCTTTCCAAGACAAAACAGAGTGTGGTGGAGGGAGGCAGCAGCATAGACCCAAGTGCTAGCTAGGACCTGTGTAGCACCCAAGTGGTCTTGGGCTTCTCTATTCAGACATAAACCTCAAGCTCTCAATCCAGAGGCACTGGAAATCAGCATGCTTACAGACCAGAGCTCCCCACTGCACTGACAAGGTCCAGACCCTGCTCATGAATCCTCCTCCCTGCCTGGCTGAATCCCACTCACCAGCTCCCGCATGCAGGACTTGAGCCTCTCCCGGTCCAGCCTCGTGCGTGAGGAGTGGTGCTGGTCCTTGTCAGCCAACGTCACGAAGTGCCTGGTGGGAAAGGTGGGCAGCATCAATCCTTTGGGAGCCTGTGTGCTCTCTGCAAGGAGCTGTGGCTTGAGGGATCTCTGCCAGCAACAGGGCATGTCACTGGAGGGAAATGCCTTATTTCTCTGCAGCCCAGAATGCAATCGTGGCCTGTTTGCACCCAGTGCTGAGTGTCATGCATGGGAAGTAAGTGTCCTTTGGGTACCAGCCTGTGGAGACCATAAGACTGAGGCTTTCATGGCTGGTTTAAGGTCATTGAGATGCACCACCTCGCCCATGTTTCAAGTCAGTAGGCAGAGGAAATAGCATTGTGCCTATGCAATGAACTACTTGCCCATCATCCAGAGGCTAAGGCAAGGTGAGTTTCACCTCACAACCTTGCCCATAGCCCTGCAGGAAGCAGCGATACGCAGTGTGCCACCTCTGCCCATCTTCTACTCACAAGCACCCACTGCTCAGCTCCTCCAGGACCCCTCGGAGCCGGCGCTCCGGATGTGGCTTCTCCGTCTTGATCATTTCCTGCACGTCGTTCAGCCCTTCCTCCTGCAGCATCAATGGTGGGAGCAGTGAGGGGTGGTGGGACCATGGGCAAGGTCCCCACTGAGGTCCAACCACACATAGAGTAGGCATGTGGGATGTGCCAGGGGGAAACATCTGGTGCTACTCCAGAACTGCCAGCCCCTGGTCTCAGGTCTGGCACAAATTTGGCTGCAGGGACCTGGATCTGTTTGATGGGAATAGCTTCACTGCCCTTCATGTGACCAGATGGACAGACTCCACACTGCCTTGGCTGGACCTGCCAGGCTCTCTCTTTGTAGGTCCTGCTGTGGCCCTGCTGTGACCCTGAAGATGTGGAGCTGTCAGAAAGGCTCCTTGGGAATTAGCTGAGCCTATTGGGGAGTATTCATCCCTCCACACAAGTAGTTCACCCTCACAGTCCAGGGGGACAAAGCCTCCCTGCCCCAGCTCCCTTCAGTGGGGACACCTGAGTCCAACCCTCAGATAATTCAGTGAGCCCCTAGGATTTGGATATTCACCTTATGGAGCATTTAGAACTGTGATACTTTCCCCTTTCTGGCACAAATTTGCTTTGGGTCCTTGCACCATGTGTCCCTGCTTTGTGACAAGCTGCAGAGATGCACAGGGAGCCTGGAAGTGCCTCATACCAGCCCCATGTCCCAAGCCATCTCCTTTCCTCACACCCCAGCATGTACTGACCAGCTTGTCCGCAATCTTGTCCATGATGTTGGCATTATACAATCTGCGGCGCTGGTCCTGCCACCAGCTCTTGATATAGATGCAAGGCTTTTTCTCAAAGTACGGGAGGTGGAAGTAGTTCCTGCAAGAGGAGGCAGAAGTGATGTTCCATGGTGGTAATGCTCCTGGCCAGGAACAGCCCCTGTCCCAAACCCTGTCTGGGGAGGCAATGCCAATGATAGGGGGTATATAGGTGGTCAGATGTGGGAGAGAGGGAGCTGAGGTAAATTGCACCCTGAAGAACCCTGAAGAGGCTCCATCTCTCCTACACCCTTCCCAATCTGAGACCCAGGGTGGATGGTGCAGTGCCCAGGGATGTTCCGAGGGCTGGAGCACCTCTGCTATGGAGACAGACCAAGAGAGCAAGACTTGCTCAGCCTGGAGAAGAGGAGGCTCCACAGAGACCTTAGAGCAGCTTCAAGTGCCTAAAGAGGCTGACAAGAAATCTGGAGAGGGGCTTTTGACAAGGGCCTGTAGGGACAGGACAAGGGGGAATGGCTTTAACCTGACAGAGGGGAGATTGAGATGAGCTCTTAGGCAGAAGTTGTTCCCTGTGAGGATGGTGAGGCCCTGGCACAGGTTTCCCAGAGAAGCTGTGGCTGCCCCATCCCTGGCAGTGTTGAAGGCCTGGTTGGATGGGGCTCTGAGCAACCTGGTGTAGTGGAAGGTGTCCCTGCTTGTGACAGGGGGTTGGAACTGAATGAGCTTTGAGGTCCCTTCCGGCCCAAACCATTCTATGATTCTGGTGGGATGCTGGTGGGATGGAGAGGTAATAGTCATGGCACAGTTAAAGGAAGGATGGGGCTGAAGAACAGGTTCATCTTCTTGCATGCCTGAGCACTGTCCAGGACCCATCCAGTCCAGCTACTGCAGATCCTATTGCACCTGGGATCACCCTTAGTTAAAACACAGCTTCAGCTCATCCTTCCCAAGCCATCAGGGTGTGTCCAGCCAGAAGATGTCAGCAGAGCCCCACAGTTGGTTATGAGGCCCCCAGCACCCTGGGTAAACAGCGTGAGAGTCTATTTACCACATGTGAAGAGCACTGAAGGTACTGCTAGCCTTGAGTTTTGGGTACAGATCTGGCCAGGTGCCTGAAGGATGTCCTTTGTAGGGTAGCTTGAGAGCTGACTTCAGGCATTATTGGAAATCAGAGAATCCACAGGAATGCTCAGAACTCTAGGGAATGGGATGGGGATTCAGCTGGCAGACTGTAGTATCTAAGGCAAGGTATCTCCATGTGGTATCTAATCTCCCATTACAGGGCATAGAGATCTGGTCCCCATGCTACTCCCATGTCTGTTGACTGAATGAATCCAGGTGGGAGCTCCAACACCTGCAGACCATGTCTGATTTGAGAGCCCCATCTCTGCACAGTGTCACTTCAGTAGCCAGGTGGGCACACTTACCTGTCTGTGACCAGAGGCTTCATGGGTTGAGATGAAGAAACAGAGACCATCTCTCCATCCTCATCACCTTCCTCTTCACTTGAATTCTGGAGCAGCTCAGACTCCTCCTCATTCCCATCCCCACCCTCTTTCTTCCTCCGTAGGATGGGTTTGCTCATGCCATCAATCTGGTTCCCATAGTTACCTCAAGAAAGAAATGTGAAATAAATTCACAGGACTGTAACTCCAGTCAGGCTCAGTCTCTTGGCTTCAATTCAGGTTGGGGACAGAGTTTTTTTCTAAACTGAGCACCCTGCTTGTCCAGCATGTGTTGGTATTAAAATGGGGAAGAAACCCTGATCTCATCCTTGGATCCTGCAGTCCCCACCACCCTCCCAAAAAACCAACCAACCTATTGTGACTTCGAAGTTGATGGGTTTGTCACCAATCTTCCTGTCGATCATGGTAGCTTCCAGGAAGGCTCCAAAGAGAAAGAACTCCTCCATCTTCCCAGTGCAGTTCTGCTGGAGAAATCACAGGGATCAGGGTTGATGTCAGCTGGATTCAGGTCCCCTTGGACAGAGGGGTTCATTGTCTCTGAGCACCCTCTTGGGCTCTGTGAAGGCAAGGTGCCACCATTTGGGCTTTCAAGGGGACCATGAAGGTTTTCTCTCCCCCAGCGTGAACCATCTCTAGGGTCATTGCAGGGAGAGTTCAATTAAAAGGTTTTAGCCTAACTTTTAAATGTGTTGAGATCAGTCACCCCCTGCACGAGAGAGAGTGACCAAGGGACATTCAGGAATACAAGACTGAGTTCACTCACAAATTGAATTAATGAAGCCACACTGCAGCACTCAGTGAACCCTGGAACACTGTGTTCAGTTTTGGTCACTGCTGTACAAAACCCAAGATGTGGACAGGTTGCAGAGGGTCCAGAGAAGGGGTACAAAGGTGATCCAAGCACTGGGCAGCCGTGTGAGGAAAGGCTGAGAGAGCTGGGCTTGTTCAGACTGGAGAACAGAAGCCTCAGGGGGGATCTTATCCCCATGGTCCAGTATTTAAATGATGACTACAAAGATGGAGACTCCCTTTTTAATAGTGGTCATGTGGAAAAGATGAGGGGTGATGGGCACAAGTTACCAATGGGGAGACTCTGGTTGGACACAAGAGGAAAATTTTTCACAGTGCAAACAGTGGAATAATCTCCCCAGTGAAGTGATGAGTCCCCAGTGCTGGACATTGTTAAGGTTCAGCTGGACAGCGTGCTGGGACGTCCAGCCTAGGTCATGCTTTGCCTAGAAATGTTGGACCAGATGATCCTTGAGGTCCCTTCCAAGATGGAATTCTAGGATTCTGTGATTTGCCTGGATGCTTTTTCAGAACTGGAAGGGCTTTGTTTCCAGGTGCCTTCATTTTCCTGGAGGTTAATCAAGGCCACTTCTGAATGAGAGCTTTCAGACAGAGGGTGCACTGCCATCAGATTTTTCCATTTCTACTTCACACCCTGGGCTCACATGGATTGACGTATGTAGCATCCCCAGGTAGGACAAGCCTAGATTTGGCTGTTTATGCAGAGCAGACAGCAGCCTTATGGGGTCCATATATCAGGGCTAAAGCTGTGGGGCTTCCCTTATCAGGGAATAACCATTTGATTTCTCCAATGACTTCCACATTGCCAGAATGGCTTGGGAGGTAGGTTAGATTCTTGGCTTCTGTTTGAAACCTATCTTCAGGATAGGAGTGAGACAGCTGTCATTAGGAGATTGCTCTCTTTGAGTTGTCTAACTGCCAGCTGGAAAAAGATCTCTATGATGCTTAGCATCCTCCTTCACTTGGATATTCCTTTTGACGAGCACTCCTGAGAGAGGTGAGCATCTGAATGATAATAAAATCTGAAATCCTTGCAAGATTTTATTTCATTGTGCTGAGGATAACACTAAATGAAACCTCTGGTTAGTGAGACCAAGGATAAAAATGCAAGAGGACTGAGACATAAGACTCATCACTGGCAGCTGTAGGGTTAGGGGTGACTTACGTCAGCAACTGATGTGGCCTGCTCAACTTGCACCTCAGTGGAGCTGTTGATCTCTGGGTTGGTGGTGTCCAAGATCTCCACAGCAAGACTCATCAAAAGCCTGGCCCGGAAGGAGACGCCTTCGCCTAGACCCTCATTCAACTCTTGGTGCTCATCCATCAGGGTGTAGTTTCGAGTGGAACCATACATGTTCACCCACGCGGGGCCAAAGGTGGGCAGGAAGCCTGCAGCAGACCAAGCGTGCACATAGAGAGGGAAGGGGGAATGTGAGAAGGAGGGAATGTCTTTGCCTCAGGTACAAACTCACTCATGGATTGGCATCACTTCCCTGGTCTGTGCATGGTGATGCAGGCTAGAATATGCATGTGCATGCATGGAGGTGCATGCTTGCAATCATACACGGTGACAGCTTTGCAGTAATGGGGGCTGTATAGTACACCAGCCCAAAGACAGAGGGTGACAGAGGTGAGTCTCCCATTGGGCAAGTTACCCAACGTGAGAGTCAATCAAAAAGAAACGTGCCATTAAATCCTTTTCTAGATCTTGTTTAGTTTCATGTTGGTCCTATATGTGCTGGTGTGTTCACGTGTGTGTGAATGGGGGAGCCTGTCAGATACTCACCCATTCATGGCAATGAATATTTTGGAAGAGCACATTATTCTTGGGTGTCTGTTTTCAGGTATTGGACTGGAGACTTGTGACAGGGCTTGGTTTTCAAAGAGTGTGTGTCCAGTGACCTCAGAAGGCCACTGCAATGAATCAAGGTCTCTCTGGCTGGGAACCAAGAAGCAGCTATCTCAAGGAGTGGGAAAGAAGCTTAGGCTATTTTGCTAACTTTGCAGAAGGGATGCCTCTCTACCCTGAAGAAGGTAGTTCAATCTGCTCCCCACCTTAGCTTTACCTTTGTCTCCTTCATTAGAGATCTTCCGCAGATCAATGAAATGAGTACCAATGGCCACATCATTGACTTTATCTGAGTCTCGGATCTGGATCTTTATCCGTTTGCACAATGGGGGAAACATTTCTGTGAAGATGATTTGCTCATTCCAGAGGGGCTCATAGCTACTTTTTTGTATGGATGTCTTCCCCTGCCAAGTGGGAGGAGATAGATGTTAGAGAGGGGTTTGAGCTCCCAAGCCATCCACCACAATCTGAACTGCTCCCTTGCTAATGACCACTGAAACACACATTCTGTCTTGGGACTCTCCTCTCCAAGGTAATGAGCTCCTTTCCTCAACTGGAGAGTGCTGCAAACCCGTCATGATCTGAACAAGAGAGGGGAAACATAGCAAACAAGGTGGCTTTACCATGCACCACAGCATCTATGTGCTAGGACAAGTGAGATAATCTCTGGCCTCCTGTACAATGGCTGGTCCTGCTCATGTTACCTCCCAGGGTCACCCTGGTACCACACACAGCTTGCTCACCTTCTGCCCTGCAAAAAACACCTGCACATAGGGATCTACCAAATCCTTGTTCTCCCCAATGAGAGCCTTCTTCACATTGGCCATGATGCTGGTGTTCATACGGGGCAGTCCCTCTGCTCGATAGATCTTGATGTAGAAACGAGCCCACTGCCTCTCTGGAGGGACACCATCTGGGAGGAGTAAGTTCCTGTAACACCAACAGATAGGGGTGGAAACAGCTGCTGGGGCTGGCAGGTTTGTCAGGAGGCCTACTAAAGAGGGCAAGATGTCCCATTCTGTGAGCACAGGCTCTGTGGAAGTGCAAAGATGACCATTTCTGCAGCCACACATTTTATTGCTGTCCTGTTTCTGCTCAGCCTCCTGTTTTGGGATGAGGAATGGTGGCTTCATGATCAAAATGAACCCCTTCATGAGTATTCTTGAGGTGCCCCTGGGACAATGTGCATTCCATTGAAGGGATATAATAATTATTGCCAGTGGAGTCTAGAGGACAGTTAAACTCAGCCTAATTTAGACATCTAAAGCAGGCCAGATGAACGGGAAGTTAGAAGGGCCTGCTTTCTTTATCAGTGTGCAAGGGCAGCTGGGGTGATTGTTTTGGGGAAGAACACTGAAATCCATCAAATTGGTTTTCCTCATATATGTGGCTCTCTTTTGGGGGGTGAAGAAATGAGAGCAATAGGGGATGATGTGAACAAAACAATTTCTAGAGGAATTGCTGGGAAAAATGGGATAATATCACCACTACAGCATGGAATGATGACCCAAAATAGTTTAGCTGGTGCCTTGAGCTAACTGGTCCCTGGCAACTCCACAGAGCTGCACTGGTATTTTACCACTAGTCTGGGCTTCTAACTATGTGGTGAGAGTCTGACAGGTCAGCTTGAAAGCCTGTGGTTGCACTTGGAAATATTTGATTAGTCTGAAATATTTGGGGGATGGAAATAAGTGTTAAACTCTCATGATTTTTCTTCCATGACCTTTCAGATTCTTTGGGGAGTCAAAAAGCCCTGGGAAACCTCATCCAGACCCCGCTGCTCTGCCCTGGCAGTGGGTTATGAGACCCCCATCCCATCGCCAACAGGAGCATTAAGTAAACACTGGGAACACCAAGTTGGTTGATATCAGGCTGGTGTTGAACTCAACAACCAGCAGATGGTCTGACATGTCAGAAATAACTGGTCTGTACTTGATATCACCTGGGTTTGCACTAGTAATCTGCCATGAGTTCTCTCTCTGAAAAGCAACTTACTGGTCCCTGTTGTTTAATTGTACAAGGTAGGTGTACTAGAGAGGATGCTGGCCTGATGTGCTGCTTTAACAATCCAAGGTAAAGAGATGTGAAAAATCATTCCACAAAAAGCCTACGTGAAGCTGGCTCTGGAGATCCTTACCCTTCAATATCATCCTCCTCTGTCTCATTGGCTTTGTGTGGTGTCTTAATGTTGTCCCCTTTCCCTACCACAGCAATGTCACACTTCAGGTAACCTTTCAGCCCAGCTGTGAGATCCTCAGGGTCAGAAAGAATGGCCCATTTGTGGTAGAACTGGTGCTCTGGAAGCAGAGAACAAGACAGTTATTTATCAAATGAGACAGCAATTGCTGTAAGGACAGGAAACATCCTTCCCTTGAGTGGGATCTTCAGATGTGAGAAATTGAGACAGAAACCCTAAGAAATTCATTAGGAAGATGGGTCTCATGTTGAAGACAGAAGTAGTGGGATAAACTGCCTGGGGGAGGGTGTGTGGTGGTGGATTCTCCATCACTGGAATTTACCATCCCTGGAGGCAGGTATTTAAAAGACACGTAGATGCGGTGCTTAGGGACATGTTTTAGTAGTGGACTTAGTAGTTTGTTAATTGTTAGGCTAACAATTGGACTTGATGATCTTTAAGGTATTCACCAACCTAAATGATTCTATATTTCTATGCCTATAAGGCCTCTGGTGCTTTTTAAATGGTGTTAGAAAGATGTCATCCTTCTGCAGAGCAAGGAATCAGACCAGAAGCAAGCTTAAGGTCCCCCTCATCATCTGCTGACCTAAGCCCTTCAGAACTCTGGAGACTTCTTTCACATTTTATCTCTCAGGCTTATTTACAGGGGCAGAACGCTGCAATAGGTGAGGTACAGAACCGAGGTAAAAATCAGAAAACATGGAAGTGATTTTGGAGGTGTATTTTCTGAAGGGGTGGTGTGTGTTGACCTCCATCATGCTGCAAGCACCAGGCCTTTACACGGCAAGCAACATGGCAGCAGCTCTAATCAACCTCTTTCTCTTCTTCATTGCACACCAGACATCCTGCTTTCTTGGTTTATGCCAGGCAAGATCCAGTCCATGATCTGCTATCTGGAAGATTGGTGTCTTGTCTAAGCAAGTTTCCTTGGGCTTCCTTCCTCAGAAGGTCAGGGGATAGGTATCAGCACATGCAGAGGGCATCGCAGCCTCTGCCTGTACCACCTTATTTCAGACTGGGATATCCAACCTTCTCTGGAGGTGTCGAGTGCTCTTTCCTGACCCTAGAGGGAGCCCAGGTGATGTGCTTATATCTAAGGTACTAACAAGTTAGATGAGCATTACCCAAGGGAACTAACACTTGTCTGGCTACTTGGCAAAGACATTCATTCAATGGTGCAGGACAACACAGGACAAGCTGCAAACAGCATTTACATACCAGGCTGGGTATAAACAGTTCCAACATCCATCTTGAAGGAGCCTACCAAGGTCCCACTGCGCAAAAGGTTTTTTGAGTGGATCACCTGGAAATCAAGATGGGAAAACAAATTAGACTTTTCCCACACACTGGAAGCAATAAGGCTCTTCCCAGAGGTGTTCAGTGTCATATGGGAAGGGAGCTGATACATCTTCCTTTGCCCCTGCAGGACCTTGGCCTGTAAAAGGACACTAAATGGCCTGGTGGGGTTGACAGCTCTTGCTTGGTGATACTGAAAGTATGTATTTGTATTGAATACCAAAAAAGAAAAAAAACAACAACAAAAAAAAA
>NDXB01007733.1:0-36925 GCA_002631895.1 Agapornis roseicollis | reverse complement strand
CCTGTGCCAGGGCCTCACCACCCTCACAGGGAACAACTTCTGCCTAAGAGCTCATCTCAATCTCCCCTCTGTCAGGTTAAAGCCATTCCCCCTTGTCCTGTCCCTACAGGCCCTTGTCAAAAGCCCCTCTGCAGCTTTCTTGTCAGCCCCTTTAGGCACTTGAAGCTGCTCTAAGGTCTCTGTGGAACCTTCTCTTCTCCAGGCTGAACAAACTCGACTATTGCCAGTTCTTGTGATTTGTGAGCTCAGTGTTGAAACTCAGCACAAACTACTTCCCTGCAAAACACCCCCATCACCTCCTGTGTTGTGACCCTTGTAAGGCAAGGTTTGAGGCACAACATTGTCACCTACCTGGTAATCCATTGGCCTCCCAGCACTCGGCTCCATTTTGATGTCAGGCTTGGACCTTTGGAGGGGCAGAAGAAACCCTCAGTGAAACCAGTGGGCTGGACTTGCTGCAAGCTGTGATGCAGCATTTGCAGGGTCACCTCACTGACTCTCCTGCCCTCTTCGAACCTGAGGAACATGAACCTTGGGGCTGTGAAACACTGCTGAACACCGGTGCCCTTTGTAGCAAGTCAGGTATATCCAAACAGTTGCATGGGGCAACACGATTTCCAACATACCCATCTCAGTGGACACGTGGTTGTGCCCTCACCTCTTGGCTTACACAAGCTCATATCCAGACCTCACCTCTTATTTGAGACATTGGTGGTGACAGCTGTAACAGAAGCCAAGGAGATGGTGTCTGGCTCCAGTCCCTGTAGCAGGGCTTTTCGGTCCAGGTCTTCTGCTTCCAAAACAGCAGGTTCATCTGCATAAAGGAGACAAAAGAATGTCTCTTACTGTTTCCATTCAGTGAATAATTAAAGGTGAAGAGAAAGGTAACCAATACACCCTATCAACCTCAACTGATAATAGAAAGAACAATGGTCACCAACTCAGGTCACAGCCAACCTGCTCTATAAAGAGATTAAAAATGAGGTTTGCTTCATGTGACACATTATCCCATGGGCAGTGTGCCTCTATATGGGTTTGTGGAGGCAGAAAGAAAATGTAAACTGACAAACACCTCAGACTTCAAGGGGTGAAAAGAGCACTTGGGCAAGTGCTTCAGTTCTACATACCAGAAGAGTGGTTGCAAAGGCAGCCAACTGTTTGGCTTTGGGGAAGAGAGGTCTGAAAAACAGGAGAAAAGGGTCATTTCCCAAGATGAAAAACTGATGCAGGGAGAGTCAAGACACCAGATCCCAGCACCTTTGAGACACAGCTGCTTTGTCCACTGGTCTGCATTTCTGTTGGAAGAAGTTGATGGGATACTACTTTCCTGTGTGCAATCCATGTGTGTGTTGTGTGCCTGCCCATCCTACCTCTGTCCTGGTCAAGAAATGATCACAAAGCAGCAATGATTTCTTTTTTCCTCTGGGGCGAGAAGCACCAGCATAGCTGCTAGGTCACTGGTTTGCTTTTGTGCCACAGCAGAGTGTCACCAAATCCACTCCTACAGCACAGATGCTGCTATTGTCTCTTTACTAACCAATGCAAGGTCATAGCTTGCACCAGCAGACCAGAAATCACTTTTTTCAGCATAGTCTGGCCTGGCTTTCTGCAGCAACATTGGCCTCAGTTAAACCGAGGGAGATGTAGGCTGGGTGTTAGGAGCCTGGGGAAGAGAAGACTGTGTGGAGACCTCATAGCAGCCTTCCAGTATCTGAAGGTGGCCTATAGGGATGCTTGGGAGGGACTCTTCATTACGGAGTGTAGTGACAGGACAAGGGGGAACGGGTTCAAACTTAAACAGGAGAGGTTTAGATTGGATATAAGGAAGAAATTCTTTCCTGTGAGGGTGGTGAGATGCTGGAATGGGTTGCCCAGGGAGGTTGTGAATGTTCCATCCCTGGCAGTGTGCAAGCCCAGATTGAATGAAGCANGTTGCCCAGGGAGGTTGTGAATGTTCCATCCCTGGCAGTGTTCAAGGCCAGATTGAATGAAGCATTGGGTGCCATGGTTTAGTGTGAGGTGTCCCTGCTTATGGCAGGGGGATTGGAGCTGGATGATCTTAAGGCCCCTTCCAACCCTAACTATTCTATGATTCTAAGACCATAAAAGCTTTCTGTCAGGTTGAAGAGGCACAGTGCTGCAGGTTGGGTGAGGAAAGGATGTCCTCAATTCAACTGGAGCTTTTGAGATTGAGTCAGAGCCACATCAGCTGGGAAGCACCTCAGCAGGTTCAATCCTACCAGCTGCATATGGGTAGTAGCACCCTCTCAGCTTGGTTTTCAGTGGTCCAGTGAGTCTGACCTGAGCAGAACAGGCTCTGTGTGGGAGGAAAGCAGCCCATGGCAGAAGACGGATGCTGTCTTGGCCAGTAAGTAGTGGTTGCAAAACATCCACCCCACCTCAACACTAGCTGGCCAGACCAAGGGTAGGAATCACAACCAATACAGTTTCAAGGCTGAGAGAAGAAGGTGGTGTGAAGAGAGCAAAGACCCGGGGAGGTGAGTAAATGCCAGAGGTATCTAGAGAAGGTGGAAGAAGGAGCCCCATAGTTGTGCAGCACTGACTACACTATGCAGTACAGCAGCTGCGCTGTGACTGTTCCCTAATCCCAGGTAAATTCTGGTCTGTGCAGGCACTTTACTACCTGTCCATGCACCTTGTCCCTCCCTGCCTTTGCATTCCAGCTGCTTTCCCCATGGTCTTGCATGGAGTTTCAACCATGAGATGAATACCCAGGCACTGGAGAGAGAGGGAGGCCACCCAGGTTTCAGTGCTGATGCCTCCACCTGCACTGGTGTCCCAGGCCAAATTCCCTTTTCCTGTCCTCAAACCAGGCTGAAAAACAGTGGAGATTCAGCCAGAAAAACAATCTAAAGCAACAGTTTGTCCTTGCTACAAACACACATTTCCCCCGTTTCTTTGCCATTGAAACCCAATCCTTTAGTCTGAATGGAAACAACAATGAATTTCCAATTGCTGATCCCCTTGTGCGTTTCCAGAATAGGCATCCGGTTTCAGCACCAATGCTGTGCTGAGCCCTGGGCACAAGCAACTGAGTCCTTCTTCCCATGGTGCTGCTGTGCTGTACACCCAGCAAGGAGCAAGGGCTAAATCCTGCTTTACATCACTGCATCTGCAAATCACCCCTTAAAAACAGCCAGAAGCTGCCTGTATGAGTGCCTGGGTTGCCACGGGTGTGATAACATAAGGTGGGTGATAACTGGCCAAGCCTTCATCAGGAAACTCTTTCCATCAGCTCCTACTTGCCATTTTCCCATGGAAACCATCTCCCCATCTGTCCTTCTGAGCACTTACTGCTCCCTGTCTAATCCCTGAGTTACCAACTGGCTGTGCCTGATGTCATCCACTTTGGGGACAGACTTTTTAGCAGAGCATGTGGTGATAGAACAAGGGATGATGGTTTTAAACTAAAAGAGGACAGATTCAGCTTAGATATAAGGAAGACATCATTTATGATGAGGGTAATTGAGGCACTGGCCCAGGTTAGCCAGATTTGCTGATAGATGTCCCTGGAAGTATTCAAGGCCAGGCTGGATGGGGCTTGGAGCAACCTGGTTTAGTGGAAGGTGTCCCTGCCCATGGGATGGGGGTTGGAACTGGATGAGCTTTAAGATCCCATCCAATCCCAGCCCTTCTGTGATTCTATGATCTCTCAGGTGCCTTACTGGGATGTGGAGGACAGCCAAAAAGCAGCACTGGAGCAGGGAACAACCTCCTCCCAGGAACAACACACCTTGTTTCCGATAGTCATCCTTTGATGGACGTGTCTTGCCAAGCTTCATGGCTGAAAAAACTCCTTTCCCGACTCTGGAAGAAGAGAGGGGGAAAAGCACCCATAAATTACTGTGTTTTTTCTTGCTGTTTATTAGGACTCAGTGAGGGGAACAGGAGGAGCCTTTCACAGCTCAAAAGCAAGTGAGGAAATAATAGCTTGAAAGACAAAGCAAGGACTGCTGCAAACATGCCCCAAGGCAGAGTCAAGTTTGCAGCTAAATGCACTGCCTTGAGTCTCGGGTCTCGTTTGTTTTTCTCAGATAATGCCTTAAGTTGGGATAAAACACGAGGCAGGAGCACAGTGTTAGCAGTCAACAAACTGCAACCCATGCCTCCGGTCTCTGCTGCTGGCCCCTGCTGTGCACAGGCTTCTCATCTCTCCCAGCTTGCAATTGCTTTCCCGGGCAATTACCTAAAACCATTTGCTAAAAATTAAACCATTCAACCACCTTGCTGTGAGAAATCAATAACCTTTTTATCTAGATCAGCAGCAAACCTCTGCAGATCCTGGGTGTTTCCAGCAATCCATTGCAGCAACATGTTTTTTCCCCTTCCAGCATGTTAAACACCAGTACCAGGTCAGTCTTAGCTCCCCTTCTGATTCCAGGCTGGGGTCAAATTCACTTGGGGCAGTTTGGTCTGGACAGGCTGATAAAATCATTGTGTGCAAATTGCTTGCCAGTTGCTGTCTAAAAATACCTGTCATTTCAAGGTAAGTTTAAAAAGTACAACTTGTAGCTCCAAATGTTTTGGTGGTGCTTGGACAGCTACTCCAGCCCAGAAATCAACCTGTGCAACCACAAGTGCATTGACAGTCTGGACTTCAGTATTACTTGGCATTTGTTCCATACACATACAGCAAGTACACACAGATAGAGGATTCAGTAAATAACAGGATTTCTGCACTGCAATCTGGTGTGATCTCAAATGCAGATCTAGCAAACAGGCAGAGTTGTTAAAGACAGTAGAAGCCTTGTCTTCTTTTCAGGAGACAGTTTGCTGTTATCTGAGGGTAAGTCCATGCTGCTGTTGCAAAAAGGTGGAAGGTTCTGAGTTACCCCGGTGAGAGTTATAGAGTCTGGAGGTAATGAGGATTTTTATCCTGAAGATTCAGCTGAAAACCTCGGTAGGAAGAAAATCTCCATAGCATCAGTGAAACTGAAACCAGCGAGAAGAACAAGCCAGACCATGCAATCGCCTTGTTCTAATAGTAAAGAGCAAATAGAATAGTACAGAGCAAACAGCTGGTGAGAGGCTTGAAGGCAATGGCCTGTGACTGCCCCAAATGCAGAAGGTGGCAAAGCTGAAAGGGAAATTTTTTCAATTAGAAAATTCCCATTGCTTGAAAACATTGGTCTTTGCAGAAACCTTGCAGGTTTGATGGGGGTGTTCTTGGGCCAGCTTGGAAGCAAGAGGGAACCTTTTCTCCAGCCTGGACCTCAACTCCTAGCTGCTGCCAGGGCTCAGCACCAACCCTGGTTGCAGCAGAACTGGTAGTTGCTGCCCATGATCCAGGCGTCAGCATTGAAACTGTGGGACCCCCCCAGTATCTGCTTTGATCACGGCTGGCTGGGGCCAAAGGGTGAAGTTGTACCGTTTTTCGTATCTCTTGCAAAGCAAAGAAATCCTGGCATTGCAGCCAGCCTGATGCATGTGTTGTCTTAGATCACTACTGGAAGATTGCAGGCTGCTAGCAGAGCCAGAGCAAACAAGAAGAAAACTGAGGAGAATAGGAGAATAATACATTCACCAAAGGAGGGGGAATTCAATCAGGGAAGAAGGCCAGCATAAGATACAGGAACTGCTTATAGCTGAGGTTTAATTGGGATTAATACAATGCTTAGGCCACGAGGCAGTCTCTCATAGCTGTGATTAATCCATGTGAATGGATTAATGTGAATCCATCAATCCTCAGTGAAAAGGCAGTTGCTCAATGGATAGAGGAGGAAAGATGAGCGCTACGTTTCCGTATCTGTAATCCTGCCAGGGAACATCTGCCTCAAGGTGCTACAGGGGAAGTAACACTTCTAAACTACTTGCAAACTAATTTTTCTATACGAGTAAATGCTGTAACAACAGTGCAGGCTGTGAAACTCTGCTCTGAGACTGCTCCCCACCACCGAGTTTCCTTCCAGCAGACACACAGCCCCTCTGTAAGACAATGCACCTCCAGGGCTGGTTACATTACATTCCCTTCTTTCCAATTAATTTATTTGAAATGGAGAAAGAAACATCCCACCAGCCCCAGAGCTGGCATGCTTTGCTTGCAGATGCTTAGTGCTAAAATCCCTGTATTTGTCCAGGAAATTTCTGAGGTTCCTTGGGAAGTACAGCAAAGCAGAAAAGCAGCAGGATGCCTTGGAAGTTGTGGCTGCCCCATCCCTGGCAGTGTTCAAGGCCAGGTTGGATGGGGCTTGGCACAACCTGGTCTAGTGGAAGGTGTCCCTGCCTGTGGCAGGGGGATTGGAACTGGATGAGCCTTAAGGTCTCTCCTGATCCAAACCATTCTGTGATTCTATGGTGATGAAGCTAGCAGGACTCTTCTGAGAAGACACTGACAGTGTTGGTCCTCTACCAGCACCCAAAAGAACAAGATCCTTGCATGGCCACTGAGAATGCATTTGGTCTGCCTTAGGTCCCTAAAAGTAGTAACACTGCAGAAAAGGCCCCAGAAATGGGAAATAGCTTCTCGTACATCCACAAGATGAACCTCAGCACTACCTGGTTCAGAAAGCAGAGTCCAGAGGGCACAAGGTCTCTTGGTGGCATAAAATTTCAGGTGCTGCCTCCATGCCCCGCACCCTGGCCACATCTCGTCTCAGACCCAGCTACAACATCTGGTGCTGCCTGCTTCCTTCACTGCTCCCCTTACTGGTATTATCACAGTGGACTGGAGCCTAATGGAGGCAAATATCTAGGAATCCATGGAGTTTGGAGGTCACCAGGGAAAGTAATAAAAAATAAAACAAAAATAAAGGAGAAAAAAGAAGGGAAAAAAAGGAGAAAAAAGGAACAAAAGATAAGAAGGAAATCATAGAATCACAGAATAGTTTGGGTTAGAAGGGATGTTCAAAGGTCATCTACTCCAGCTCGCATGCAATGAGCAGGGACACTTTCCAGTAGATCAAGTTGCCCAGGAGAAAGAAAAAAAAAGAACAAAAAAGTGGATTTTGGTGAATTTTGGGAGCATACTCGGGACGTGATGAGAAGGAAAGAAGTAAGTGATAGATGAGAAAGAAGCCACCCCAGATGCTTTAGAGGCAGATACCCAGTGGCTCACCCTTGTCCCCCAGCCCATTCCCAAGCCCCATCTGTCACCTTTTCCAAGCCAGGTGAGCACCGACACACCCCATACACCTCCTGTTTCCCATCCCTTCACCCACCGGCTGACCAGGACTTGGCTTCCCCCAGGAGGAGATGCTGGAAGAGCTTGGTTGAGATGGGAGAGCAGCCAGAGGCTTGTCTATGGTGGAGCGGCCATCCTGGTGCCTTGGGCAGAGCTGTGCTCAATGTGCGGTTCAGGACCAAGCAGGGATGGGGATCCCAGCCAAGCCTCTTCTCCAGTCACAGCAGGGTCTTTACAGCATTAAACAAAGGTTGCCAACCCCTCTGCTACTCCTACCAGGCATCCAACGGCACAGATGGGAAGCTGGCACTGGTGGAGAGCTGACACCGTCCACACATGAATATTACATGAGGAGCTGTGAACCTGAGATGCCGACACAGGTTGTGCAGCAGCACCAAGAGCCCCCCTTTGCCACAGCCTGGATATAAAGCTGGTTTCCTAAAGATCTGAGACACTGGTGAGGATGCTGCTGCCTGACTGCTCCCCTTCAAAATGGTGCAAGCTGCTGGATCACTGCAACCCAATGTGGCAGCAGGGTCAAGACTGGGTTCCTGCAAGTTGTGATTCAAGACAACAAATGCTGGCTTCAGGATGGTTGCCAACCATGTTCTGGGCCACATCAAAAGCAGTGTGACCAGCAGATGAAGGGAGGGAACATTCCCCCTCTACTCCACTCTGGTGAGACCCTGCTGCAGTCCTGCATCCAGACCTAGGGGCACCAACATAAGAACATGGAGCTGCTGGAGTCCAGTGGAGGCCACAAAGATGTTTGAGGGCTGGAGCACCTCTGCTATGGAGACAGGCTGAGAGAGCTGGGCTTGTTCAGCCTGGAGAAGAGAAAGCTCCAGAGAGACCTTGTAAGAGCAGCTTCCAGTGCCTAAAGGGGCCAACAAGAAAGCTGGAGAGGGGCTTTTGACAAAGGCCTGTATGGACAGGACAAGGGGGAATGGCTTTAACTTGACAGAGGGGAGATTGAGATGAGATCTTAGGCAGACGTTGTTCCCTGTGAGGGTGGTGAGGCCCTGGCACAGGGTGCCCAGAGAAGCTGTGGCTGCCCCATCCCTGGCAGTGTTCAAGACCAGGTTGGATGGGGCTTGGAGCAAGCTGGTCTGGTGGAAGGTGTCCCTGCCCATGGCAGGGGATTGAAACTGGATGAACTTTAAGGTCCCTTCCAACCGAAACCATTCTATGATTCTAATCTATAATTCTAATAATAAACCATTCTATAATTCTAATAATAAACCATTTTATAATTCTAATATTGGATTGAACAGATGAATTATCTTCAATTGAAGCACTTAATTTTGTCCTTTAGGGTTCCACCATGCGGCTCTCCAGGAGGGGAGCGTGAAGGGAATGATGTGTTTCGAGAAATGGGCAGCAAGATGGAAGAAGTCACTCTCTCCTGGCCAGCTTCTAGTTAAAGATACAGTTGCAGGTTGCTTGTTAATTATTCATGCCTTGAAGGACATTTTAATCGTTGCTCTTAACTGAGGAGTTGGGAACAGGGAACATGGTTTCTACGCCTCATTTCTTTGCAGAAGTTATGCCTATCAGATGCGTGCTGCCTCCATCACCCCTGTGATAAGAAGACTTCCAGTTCTTCCACTTGTACTGGGGATAAACTCCAGTGCCAGCCCCATGAGGTCATGCTACACACACCAGCCTCGGGCTCACCACCAACCCTCAGACACAGTCTGTCTCTTCCCCCTTCTCTGCATGGCCAAACTGGGAATGGGAACCAGCAAGGACCAGGCTGTTTGGTGCAGAGAGATCTCTTCCCACCTTTCCTTGAGTCTGCCCCTTCCTTGCTGACTGCTTGGAGACATTTTTCCCTCTTCCCATCTCATCTCTGCCTCCTTGCTTTACACCATTAATTAGGAGGGTCTATTAGGAAGATACAAGCAGAAACTGGTCCTTAAGATGCAATGCAATCAATATGAGCCAGAAGAAACCTCACTGGCTGGGAAGTGCCCTGCAGTGGTGGCAGGGATCATCCCCTGTGCAGTAGGAGATTACCCAGCAGTCACAGGAGTAGAGAGCTGGGGGATGCCGCTGCTGGAAGACAGCTCAGACACAGCCTGGTCTGGCACCAATGCGAGCAGCTGAGGATAAAAGGAAGGCAGGAGCTGAAGAAACTTGTCCACATGGATGATGCGGCAGCCTGACCTGTAGGCACAGGAGCTGTAAATATGGTGCTAAGTCCCATTTGCCCTCTGCTGATGACCTGCACCCAGACCCTCTCCTGCCCTGAGCCCTGAACATGTGTCCATGACCAAGCTGGGAAACTCTTCCCCCAGCCAGCACCCATCCAAACCTGATGGGAGCCGGGCTTCTCTAAGGACCCCACAGTTCCATTCCAGTGCTGCCAGAGACTGCTCCAAGCCTTTTACATTGGCTTTAGCTGTAAGTATTCCCTCCTAAGCCTAAGGCCACACATCCAAGAGACCCAAGTTCCTGCAGGGTTGTCAAGGCCCAGCTATAGAGAAAGCGCAAGCACATAGTATACCAGATCAGCCACAGCATGAGCTAGAAAAGCTGGAAATAAGGAGAAGAAGGAGCAGGGAGAGCAAACCTACTTGTGCTCCTTGGTCTTCTCTTTGCCTTTGCTGGAGCCGGTGGCAGTGCATCAAGGGAAGAAAAGGCAAAAAACCTTCAGTGCTCTTCAAGTGCTTCAATCAGACCACAAAACCATAGAGGCTGCTCTTCCTTTTGCAGCCTCCCTGCTCCTCACACATACCCAAAGTGTCCCATCCCCTGGCTGTGATCATGGGCAACCTTCCTCAGCAGGGCTGGCCCCAAACACCACTGTCCTATCTACACCTGTAATTTAGGTGGATAACATTGCTGCATGACCTCTGCTGAGCTATTGGGGCTTAGGAGAACCACGACTTCCTGCACTAGGAGGTGGAGGTGATGGGCATTCAGTGGATGTGTGTACATGGCCAGTAAAGCAGCTAGAGCTGTGCAGGCATACATGTGGGTGGGTACATGCACAGGTCTGGGATGCTGTTGGGGCAGGAGATAAGGCTTCTTCTCCTTTTTGGTGGAGGGGGATGGTCTTCCTTATCTTCCCACAAAGGTTTATTCAAATCCTCCCTCCAGAGAGGACTATTGAGATGGGCTGGATATGGAGGTTCTCATCCCTGCCTAGGCTGACACTGCATCCTCCTGCCATGACACCATGCAAGGAACACTGACTGCTCACCTCCCTGTTTCACTCAGCCCCCTGCTCTGCTTTCTGGCTTTTCCAACCTGTTTTCCTTCACTCAGGGCTCCCACATTTTTCCATTTGAGACCTGCCTCCCCGGCTCTATCACTCAGTCACTCTTCTCTGGCTAAACTCCTACATTGTGCATCAGCAAAGTGGGGAGGAGAAAGCAATTAGCCAACTCTAGAAAGTAATTAGGAGGGCTGGTTTTTAATTACAGCCTATTACTCCACCTCACCCCATGGCTATATCTGTGCTGGGAATGGGGGACAGGAGGGTGGCTTCAGAGTAAGAGGCTCCAGTTTCTCCATCCACTGTGTTGCTGGAAAAGCACCCAGAAAAAAGCAACAAACCCCCAGACACATTGTTGATGTGTCACAGGATGGGTTTTTAGAGAGGTGAAGTCCAGAAGACCAGCTCCAGCACAAGATGGGGAGCAGGACCCAGCCCTGGGTGGAAGGCTGGGAAAAGCAGGGCTCTCCTGTTCAGCCCAGCATGGGCAGGGATCAATTTGGAGCCTGGGTTGGAAATCAGCCAAGGAACCCACCCAGAAACTCCTTCTGAAGCAAGTGGTCCTGCTCTCTCCCTGCACGGACACTTGCTCTGAGGTCAAACCATCAGAAATTATTCCTTTGCCAGCTGAGCTTTCAGTAGGAGCAAAGAAACACCAATGACAGGAAGCTCAGCTGGTTCATCTGCATTGTAAAAGCTGCCCTGGTGGCCCTGGCCAGTGCTGGGAGAGGATTTAAATCACTTCATCCTTTCTCCCACACCTGAGCAACCTACAAAGCCATAGCTCATCCATCACCACCTCACCTGAACATGCTGCTTTGCTGGGTCCTAATGCTGTAGGGACAGGGACCAGCAGCTGCATCTCCCTGAGCATCTCAGTGGTGCGAGAACCTTCCCTACTATAGCCCAGCTGGGAAACTCCCTCTCCCCACCAGCATCCATCCAAACTGCCTTTGGGTCCCACAGTGTCTGGTCTCCCCATGCCAGGATAGGAGCAACCTCCCTGGGGTGAAAAGGGACAGGACAGTACCTGAGCCTGCATCCTTTCCCTGTTCATTTCACTGGTGCAAATGAAGCCTGGATGAGGGATGCAAGAACATATTGTGGTTGCCCTTTTGCTCTGAATGTCTCCCTCCTCCTGCATATTTCTGCTTTCCTGGCTCTCATGTACAGCAGCTCATGATGCTGCTGGTCCTGTGCTGTTGTATGCTCTCCTGTGCTCTCACTCAAAGTGCTTGGGTAAATGGGGCAATTGCACTATGTGAGAGACCTGGATATCCTAGTCCAAGGGCCTGGTGGAGAAGCCCCTTCCACAGCAGCCCTCACAGTAAAAGATGCCTCTCTGGCTGCAGACAGCCACAGTTTGGGCTCTCAGTGCCTGAAAAAAGGCACCACCAGAGAATTCTCATTTTATGCCTTCAGGTGACTTGGTGTTAAGCATTTTAGATAGATAGCACAGAGGAACTTGTGGTCCTGCCCTGCAGCTGTTTCAGAGGGATGCAGTAACACAGCTGCAAGGGGCCAGCAGCTGGAGCTTGGCACAGGCAGGGACAGGGGGAATCAGAGTACCTGAATGGTAACACGAGGTGTCTTTTCTCTTTCCCCTTAGCCTTAGCTCTGCAATCACAAAGAGCAACTCATTCAGACATAGGTCATCCTGCTGCAGTGACAAAGACCCTTGCCCACCTTTTCCCCTCAAACCCCATCAGCAACATGCACCAAGCAATCAACTAAACCCAATTCAAAAGCATGCCAGAGGGAGATCTTAATGCAACAGGACTTCCTAACCCACTGGCATCCAGGGGACTGGGTACAGAGGTAGTGACAGTACTGCTGCTGCTGGAATGAAGAGGAGGGAGAGATGGAAGAAAGAACAACTGACAGAAAAAGAGCATGGCTAGATAAACCATATGGCGCTGGGCTAGCTGGTGTTATGTATAGAGGCATGAACAGATAGTATCACAGTAGGATGGATGGATGGATGGACGGACAGATGGTGAGAATTGCAGTCATGGATGCAAGGATAGTTCAGTAGGATGTATGGGAAGATGTATAGATGCATAGGATTGTATTGAGATGGGTGGATGGATGGATGGTGGGAATTGCCATGATGAATGGAAAGATAGTATCAGTAGGATGTATAGAAAAATGGATGGATGCATAGGATTGTATTGAGATGGATTAACGGACAGATGGGCAGATGGTGATGGTGATAACTGCATTGGGATGAAGGGATGGATGTATGGATGAATGGGTGGCTAGATAACCAGACAGACAAATGTTATCCTCAAAGCTCCTTTGGAAAGGCCTCTTGACTAGAAGGGAATTTGTCCTTGTTGGGCACAGGGGAGAACAGACCAAATACAAAGAAGCCCTGCTCTTTGTGGAGGAGGGGATGGAGTGAATACACGAAAGCTCCCCAAGAAGAAGAGGGCAGGAAGCAGTTAGGACCCTTCCCTGGGTCCAAATGCCATGCAGGGATTGGTATGCCAACACGTATGTCACATACATGCACACACCATGCCCTGAGTGAAGCAGGGATACCATGCCCAGTACCTGGGGTCTTCAGGGTCTTCGCTGTTTGGAAGAGACACAGCCAGAAAGATGAATGTGAGGAAGAAACAAACCCACCCAAACAGACGTACCCCCCCAACAGCACACGGGAGCTGGTCAGGACAGGGAAGGGGCTAATGGATGCCACCACCCCCTGGGGGGTCCTGCCAAGCTGAAGCAGGTACTGAGGAGACTGTCCCACAGCTCTTTGCAACCACCCAGGCCCTGTGTGCCAGTGGGTGGACAGCACTCCTCTGCAGGTTCCTTCCACATCTTCTCCACCTACCCCCAGATACTGAGCAGCAGCAATGGAGAACAGACTTACAGGGAGGGGTTGGGGCTGGGATCATTGTCCTGGACTCATCCATGCCAGATTTACTTATACAGATCTATTCTTATTGACCTGTATAATCATAATTATACATGTCAATAATTATATGATATACAATATATATAATAGTATATAACACATACAATATTATGTAATTATGTACTATAATATATTGTTTATGTATATATTATATAACCTTTAGAAGTCCATCAGCCCTAGAGATGTGGTGAACATCATCATCGTCATCTTGTATGGGATATAGCTTTAGAGGGACCAGAGGACCTGCTTCTCCTTTGCAATGTGACATGGAGAAGGCTTGCAGGTATGGCTGGGTCCCATAGAAAGCTCCCGGAGCACAAGGCTTTTATGCTACTGTTCAGCTCTTCCTGCCTTGAAAGCTTCAGCTACAGCTTTAGAACACTCACTGTGTGCTGTCTTCCACTTGCAGAGAAGTGCTGTGATAGAGACACATGAAGCATTGTCTTCACCCAGGCCTGCCTGGACCACATACCCTGCTCTTCTGGTTTAAGATTTGGCAATTAATTTGAATGAATGAAGATTTCAAGCTTAAACCAGCCTGTATCCCAAATTCTGGTCATACTTATACCTGGACAGTCACATATTTGGGGGATGTGGGGTGACTGGGATGGCCAGGGATAAAAAGCCACCTCCCCAAAAAAGCCCAGATCCCATCATTCATGGCATTTTGGTACCTTGCTACTGACTTGTATCCATCGTTAAACTTAATCCTGAGTGAGGCACCAAAGAGAAAGAGAATAAACAAAACAAAACAAATCAAATCAAAACAACAGTGTCAGGCTTCCTGAAGCAGCCCACCAGCAGCAAGGGAAACACTGACCTGATGAGTGCAGGGACATCCCTTCCGAGGAGGGCTACTGGTTTGTCTGAGCCACAGCCCCTCGCCATGGGGTGCTCCAAGACAGCTGACGGATGGTAACTGCAGCTGTGTGCACCCAGCCTATTGTGCTCCACTCACACTGTCCCCAGGAAAGGCATGGCTTGTGACAGGATCTGCACTTCCGGCACATGGCACAGAAGCTGTCACCATTCTGGCACAGCCAGCATCATCCATTGCTCCTGCTAGATCTGGAGATCTCCTAGAGCAGTTTGAGGTCAATCCAGATTAGAGATGCTAACAGCTTCTCAAGATGCTGGAGGTTCTGCTTTGGGACTCACAGCAGCACCCAGTCCATTGCTTTGAACAGCTTTTCACAGCCCTTCTCATGCTTTTTAGGGTCCTCAGGATGCATTTATTTTTCCCCTACCAATTTAATTGTACATTAGAGGGGTTGCAGAAAGGATGGGGAAATCTTGACAGGGACTGATAGTCTTTGGGAGATCTTTTCCCTTTTCTTTGCTCAGAATGAAAAGGACCCCAAGACTTCCCTGGTTATGCTGATGGGAGGCACTGGTCTGACGTGTGACATCCTAAGATCTGTGCCCAAGTGCCCCACCTGCGTTAGCAGTTTCAGACCCTCCTTCTTTACTTAGATACTTAGAGGTTATGCGCTGTACATATTGCTCTTCCACCACAACCAAAGGCTGAGTTAGACCCTATGTGGATAAACATCCTTTGGGAGATTCCTCTCTCCTTTGACTGTAAGAGCAACCTAGGAGGATTGGAATCATAACAAGAGCCTTGTTGAGCTTCCTAGGGCCATGCAGGATTGTGCTGAGATGCACCTCACAGCACTCTCTAGTTTGTATCTCGCCATAGGCACACAGCAGCTCTGGAAAGCCGAGCAGCAATAGTGCCACACAAACATATTTGCACCATTGACCAGCACAGGCTGACCAGCAAGGTGACCAGGCCTGACAGAAGCAGGAGGTCTTGCCTCTCCCAAACTCCTGTCATGGGTGTTTTCATCACAAAGTTCAACTCCAGCGCTTGGCAATGACCCCAGCTTTGGAGCAAGCGACCCATGGGTGTAATTAGTGGCCAGCAGAGGGTCAAACCCCATCAGACATGTCTTGGATCCACTGGGTACTCACAAGAAAAGACACCATCAATAATTCACCATGCCCAGATTGCTTTCGGCTGCAGAGCTCTGTCCAGCCCATGAATATTTCAAGGTCAACAGCTATCAGGTGATGCTTCCTGGGATCTCGGTTTCAAGTTGGTCAGGAACCGTGACACGGACAGCCCTACCCCATCCAAATTTTGGCAGTCCAGAGAGGTACCTGCTCTCCATGAGCCACCTCTGGAAGTGCCCATCTCTCTTTATGGCCACAGGGGGAATCTAAGGATAAGTCTATATTGGTAAATAGATGGACCAAGGCTCATTCTTTCACCATGATGCAGCTTGTCTCTGTATAGGTGAAATTCCTTCCCTCCCCAGACTGCATCCAGGATACTTGTTGGGTGTAATCTCTGGTCTATCATATCATAGATATGTTCTTGTGATATCATAAACTATCCCAGACATATGCTGAGCCAAAGCTGTGCCAGGGACCACAATACTGACCTAACAGGTGGAAAGGTGCTACCACCTGTGTCCTGGCCTGCTTCATCAAATGGATTCTGCATAGGGTGAGCAGGCTACCACCCTGTGAGCCCCAGCTAAATCTGAACTTAACAGATCTGGTCCTCCAAGTTTTGACATTTAAGCCGGATTTAAGAGAGCATTCTCCAAAGATCAAGACTTGGAACATGTCTCAGCACTGCAGCATTTCAAGGGACCATCTGAGCAGGGATGGTGTGGGTATTTACCTAGAGTGCTGCTCTTCTGCATCATCTCCAAGGCTAGGGCATTTACAGAGAGAAAAAAAAACCCACTGAGATATGAAGATAGAGGGCTCTTCCATTGTGTAAGTGTTGTAAAAAACAGGATTACGTGCTTCAGCACAGGAAGAACTTCAGAACCCAACACAGCAAACCACTCCATGCATGTCTACAAACCACAACTGCCTTACACTGAGCTGACCCTCTCTCTGCTACCCACACCACTTCCTATTGTGCCTGAAGGGTCTGTGCACAACCTAGACTGGTTTTCTGTGCCTATTTGGCTGGTCAAGCTCCATGCAAGGGTGGGAAAGACCTGGTCTTCTCCACCCCAACCTCCTTCTGCTTGTGGTGAATTTGCTGGAAAAAGCTGTGGTGGGTCAGTGCTGTGCCCTGTGCCCTGTGCCCTGTGCCCTGTGCCTGGCAGGTGGCAAGCTCAATTACCAGCTGCTTTCCCCTTGGGAAGTCCTGATGTCACCCCATGCTGGCTCATTGCATCATTAGCTATCCTAAAACCCACCAGCTCCCTGCCCAGAAGAAACACAAGGCCAATATGACACAAACAGCTATCACAGCTTGAAAGCTCAGGTCCCATCCTGCAAACACTTGCACAGCACCTTCAAGGGGACACAGCACTACTTCAAGGGGCCTGAGAACAAAGCTGGGATGATTTTAGCAGCACTGGTATATTTCTGCTTCCAGCTCTGCTGCAGCTACCTCCCTGCCTACAGCGGAGCCTGTAGGTGCTGAACAATGGGGTAGAACTCCTACACATCATGATTTGTGCTTGGCAAGCTGCAGGATTGCTCTCAGCTGCTTCAAGCAAAACACAGGGGTCCTGTTTACATCCATAACAACAGTCCCATGCTTAGCATCAAGCAGAGATGTTTGTGTCTGTGGGAATGCAGACACATGAGAGTCAACACACCTAGAGACACCCTGCAAAGGTGAAAGAGAAGATGAAGATGCTTTGAGTCAGAGCAAGGGATTATCCAGGATCCAGCACTAGCCAAAGAGGATGCCCTAATAGGTATAAGAAACTAAAAATAAAAGGAAAGTAAGTCTTTTTGTCCTGAGTCCTTGTGTTCCCAGCACACAGCCTGCTTTCTGAGATGCTCCTGCATGCTGAGCTGCATTCACAGAGACCAGATAGCTCCTGAGGGGTAGGAGCCAGAGGCCAGCACGGTGTGTCTGCAGTTAAGGCTGTTTCTCCCCAGCCATGTCTCTTTAGCACATTTTCATGTGTGAGACCATCTTGCTGGAGGCTTTTTCAGCTGGGATGGTAATGGCTTTTCTCCTCCTCAGAGGTACTGGCTTCTTGTCTCCAACTGGCTGCCAGCTTGTCCAGCCATGCAAAATCTATATGTGAAACAGTGAGGCAGCCAATGTGGGGAAAGGTGAGCAGTCAGAACTGCTGGGTTTTAGCTTTAGTAAGACTTTGTTCTGCTGGCAGCACTGAAGCCCAGTCACCTGCATGGTGGGAACCTGATGCAGAGATATTGATGCAGCTCTGCAGGAGCTGGATCGAACATGGTGCTTGGAACCTTTGCTGACACAGATGGATCTGGCTCCCCTGGTACTGGCAGTGTGAGGTGAAGCCCTGGAGCATGATCCCCCAAAACTCTGATGAAGATTTGCTGGCTGGGACAGTGCTCTGCTCCATGGGAGGGTGGCAGAGCCACCCCAGACTGTGCTGGTTCTGCTGGGGCTAGAGAGGGCTTTATCTCTGCTAGGAGACCTGCCAAAGTCATCTGATCTCTGGGCTGACCCATGCTGGGGACATCTATATCTGACTCCCAGCAGACTGATCAGGGGGAAAAGGAGAACACTGGGTCCTGAATCTGGGAGTGGGGTGAAAGAAAGGCAGAGCAAGGAAGGAAGACTCCCCAGGTCATAGAAAAAGTCATTTGCAAAGATGGGAGTGAAACCAGGTCCCCATGTTTGGGGACAGACTTTTTAGCAGGGCCTGTAGTGACAGGAGAAGGGGTGATGGTCTTTAAAAGAGGGGGCATTCAGACTAAATATAAGGAAGAAATGTTCTACATTGCGGGGTTGGGGAGGGGGTGAGGCCCTGGCACAGGCTGCCCAGGGAAGCTGTGGCTGCCCCATCGCTGGCAGCGGGTTGGAACTAGATGAGCTTTAAGATTGCTTACAACACAAATCATTCTGTGATTCTGTAGCTGCAGACTGGCTTGGCCCATGTGACATTCAGGGGGACAGAAAGGGCCATGCCACATTAACCTGCCTTCTCTTGTTCTTTCCCTACCTGCTTCTCTGCCTGCTCCTGAGTCCAGATCTGTTTAGACAGGCTTCTGGTCCCTTTGGTCTAGGTCATGCTTTGCCAAGAAAGGTTGGAGCAGATGATCCCTGAGGTCCCTTCCCACCTGGGATTCTGTGATTCTGTGATTTTTCATTTGGGCAGCAAAAATTAAATGCCTTCTCCAGGCTGAGCAAGCCCAGCTGTCCTAGCCTGGAGCACAAGGGTGTTTTACAAAGAGTATTTCTAGTAAGCCTCCCACAGACTGCTTCCTGCAGGTCTATTGACTGAAGCCTTATTTCTCAGTGTGCTACTTGTCTCTGCTTGAATCATCAACAGGGAGCTGGGGCCCTTTGGGTACTTTTCCTCATCATGGTGGGAAAATAGCAAAAAAGAGCTTTGCATCTGTGCTTCCTTGCCAGGAATCCTGCTGGGACTCTACGGGGAGCAAATGTCCATCCCTTAATGATCTGTTCCGTTGAGGCAGGCTGGCTCCTGCACAGCGTGCATTAGCACAGGGCTCTCAGGTCTTTATGTTTTCAGGTAAAACACACACTGGCAAACAAAACTGTCTCATTCCCTCACCCAATATTTTGTCCAGAGAACAGGAGAATTCACCTAGTGCAAATGTATTCTATGAACAGAAGTAGTTCTTCCGGGCACAGAGGAGATATGAGAGCAAATATGGTATTTCTCTCCAAGGTGTGTTTCTTCTCCTAAGAGGACAGGGGCTGAGCCTGGCTCCAAGTAACTGATATAATCCCCACTGGTGGCACAGGTTTCCAACACTTGTCTCGCCAGCGTGGCTGGCACCTCTCTTAGGCTGCAGGGAAATGTCTGAGAAGTGCTTGGCAAGCCCAGTGCTATTTATATATTCCTTGTTGTTGCTGTTGCTTTTCCCATTTCAAGGTCTGCTTGTTTCTTCCCTTCTGCATCCCTTCTGCATCTCTTCAGGAAGGAAATGAGCTGAATAACAAAACAGTGTCCCTAATGAACCAGGGGAGGAGGTAAACAGCTTTGTGATGGAGAGGACACTGACAGAAGGCCTCTGGGAATCCAGGGAGATCTTCCCACTGCCTTCATTTGGATTCAAACCCCCCCCTAGAGGGACACAGGGGATGGAAACAGACTGTGAAGACACACAGAGCTACAGGCAAAGGGGCTGCCAAGAAGATTTCAAGTCCAACTTTGTCCCCAAGGGGGAACAGCTTGGCCCAAGCCATTCCTCACATGTGCATCCAGCTTGTACTTAAGCATCTCCAGGCAGGGAGCTGACTTCCCTCCCAGTCAGACTGGAGTTTCTCTCCCCTACCCCTACAACACATCTCACTGAAGCCTTGCAGAAACTTGTTTTCATAAAATCATTGAATCACAGAATGGTATGGATTGGAAGGGACCTTAAAGATCATCCAGTTCCAACCCCTTGCCATGGATACCTCTCTCCACTAAAGGTACACATCCTTCTTATGTTGGGGGCCCCAGAGCTGGACTCACTACTTGGCATGAACACAGTTTTGGCTGTCCTGCGCCAAAGTTAAGAGCAACTCATTCTGAATCCGACCTAACCCTCAAAGGAAAGGCAGGAGCTAGACTTGGCTTTGAACTTGGCTTCCCTGGTTTGGCCAGGTGCAAATGTATATGTGGCACAGCAGGATGGCCCATCTTAGTCCCCACACTGAGAAGTGGTACCCATGGAAAGCTGAAGGCATTGCACAGCCATGCCTCATCCAATACATGGAGTGATAGCTCCCACATCTGGGCTTGGCCTGAGGGGCATTTGAGATTTTGGGGGGACACCTAGTAATCCAACATCCTTGTGAGAACACTTTCTCTTCATCTCCAGGCACCCATACATCCCAGATGCATCTATAGCACGGCGCCTGTGCAGAAAAAGACATCTTCTGGACTATCCTGCTCACTGGGAATGTGCTATGGCCAAGTACCTCTATGCTGCAACATCAAAAGTTCCAGGGCATGATACCTGTCTTTGAAAATGAACTGCCTGTCAGCATCACACCCATGCTAATGCTTCCCAACCAAATATAAGGGCTTGGACGGGCAATCCCTCATCTGCTCTTTGGGACTGTCCCAGGGCTGTGGTACCTCCTCACTCTGCCTGGGTAATGCTTGAGTCAGTGCTGGGTAATCAAAACTTTCTCTGAGACTGTCCTAATAATTTACTAAGGTTATGGCCATTTCAGGTGCTTGGCCTGTCCAGTTAATGAGACTTGACAGAGGTGTTTACTAACACTGATATGGTCATAAGTTCCCATGACAGAGAGTCAGTATTTTCATGTTACTGAAGCTTGAGGCACTTGGTGGCAGGCTACATGGGGAGCTGCTACAAGAAATTAGGTCCCCAGAAGAGCCATGTGTAGGGAGAAGCACCCTCATGTGCTTTCTGCCATCACTGGAGCCACATGAATTGAGGAGTGACCCCCAAAATGCTCATTCCTTTGGCTGAGCTTCTCTCAGAGGCATTGGGTTGGTCCCTGGGTTTTACCTGAACTTCTCTCTTGCAGCTCCTCCCCAGACTCTTTCCGGCACATGGAGGGGAACAACCCACAGCACCACACTGCAAGAGAAGTCACTGCACACAGAAATCAGACTGTCATGCACATCACAAGGAGCTCTTCCCCATGCACTGGGCATGGCTGATCTCTGGTTCTGAGGACAGCTGTGCCTGATGTGTGGTGGGACCTGAAGAAGGAAGATGGTCCCAACAGGGAGGCAGTACCCCAGATGCAGCCTCACCCCAAGGCCTTCTCCCCATCCTGAATCCCAGCACCTCTATGGAGCATCCTTCCCAAGGAAACATTTCCACCTTCTCCAACACTGCTCTCCACCAGTTCTCCTCCAGCCAAGAAGTGGGAATCCAGGAGCATTGCTTGTTGGACATCCACAGGGACAAGTCAGGAGCAACACAGCACTGCAAACCTCACTGCCACCAGCACAAATGGATGCTGACTGGCTCCCTACCTCGTGTTGAGGGATCCCTGGCTAAGGGTATCCCCCTCTCCCAGAAGTTCATCTTCACTGTGGTAATACATCTCATCCTCTTCCATCCTGTGAGGGTGGTGACACAGGAAACATCAGTATTTTCCCTTCTTACTGTTCCTAACAGTAGTGGTGATGATATTAATGACCAGGGTCCTTGGGTTGGCAGAGGTCAGTGAAGGGCAGCAACACAGCCAAGGCTGAGATCCACTTGTGCTCAAAATGACCTACTGTGGGACAAGACTCCAGTCCAGAGGAGATGGGGAAGCTCCTTGGTACAAAAGCAGCAGCTGAAATCACTTATAGTGCAATTGTCCACATGCAATCTTCATAGAAACATCAAATCACAAAATGGTTTGGGTTGGAAGGGATCACCTAGCTCTAAGCTCCTGCCAGGGGCAGGGACACTTTCCACTAGACCAGATTGCTCCAGCTGACAAAGGGAAGGTTTAGATGAGATCTTAGGCAGAAGTTCTTCCCTGTGAGGGTGGTGAGGCGCTGGCACAGGGTGCCCAGAGAAGCTGTGGCTGCCCCATCCCTGGCAGTGTTCAAGGGCAGGTTGGACACTGGGGCTTGGAGCAACCTGGTCAAGTGGAAGGTGTCCCTGCCTGTGGCAGGGGGTTGGAACTGGATGAGCTTTAGGGTCCCTTCCAACCCCAAACATTCTGTGGTTCTAATATTCTGTGACTTTCACCAAACTGTGAACACCAAGTACTACTCTCCCATGTGCTAAGAGGCACTGGCATTGGTGGGGGAAAATGCAATGCAAGGATCATTGCCACAGTAGGTTTGAGCAGATGCCACAGTTAGGATATTTTCACCCCTACTTGTCCCTGCTCCCTGTTTATAAACTACTGCATTTACTTCATCTCTCCAACAGGAAGAATTCTTCACCAGCTGTGTACAAACCAACCTGCAGAAGCCCTTCTGCTCAGCACTGTCTGCATGCTGCCAGCACAGCTTATCAGCCTTCAGCCACAATGCAGCACTGCACACCCGGGCAGCGATGCTCAGCAAACCACACATCTCCTCCTAAAAACTGCTCTGTCAGGTGAAATGTGGCTGTGCTCAACCTCCAGCTGAGCTGGTCATCCTAGACTTATGGTACAGTCCCTGGGGACCCAATACAGAGCCTCAATCCATCCAACCGCCTGCAGATACCTGCTGCAGTCAATGCATCAGCCATGCAGCATTACTGCATCTCGTGGCACAGGCAGGATGCTGGTCTCCCAACACATAGGGCTGATGGACAGACTGGAGCCCACCAGCACTACATTGCCCTGCCACCAGCCTTTAAAAATCCTTCAGCATCTTCCCTGTTCAGCAGCATCACGGTTCGCTGAGCTGGGAAACGAAGCTGTGCTTTCAATTTGCTTGAAAATTCACAGGTTTCAGCCCAATTCACACAGTTAATTGGCTGCTGAGGAGCGATGAGAGCGACTGGAGATAGCTCCCCTCAATCTCGCACCACAGGGAAAAGGAAAGTTTGCTCTTATATGGCCAATAATGTGCTCAATCCAGGTAAAAAGCAAGCCCCAGTGAAGAACACTATTTCAGAAACCCAGGGTGGGAGTGCCCTACTGCTGCAGCAGCACCTGGGATGTAAATGATATTAAAAAGCAGCTGATTCCTGGCAATATGTTTGGATTCATACCTAGAGGCTGGGCTCCTGTGTGCATTTGGAAGCACAAGGGCTGTCCACCTTTGACCCCCCAGCACCATGCATGCAGTTGAGCTGTAGCCCTCAGACATGGACTATAGCCATCATACAAAGGCCATGCTGGCCTCAGAAGAGGGGTGGGTGACCTGAGACCCCAACTCTGCCAGGGCTGCCTGTACTCCCTACTTGTCCCACTACATCTGCCAGTTTATCTCTTCCCACAAGACTTCAGCAAGTTCAGAACTTTGATGTTTCCACTCTTCCAGCTGAAAGAGCCAATGTGTTCAAGAGCTCCTGGAGCTGAGACTGACAAAGTCACTACCATGGACAACACAACTACATAAACCATGTAAAGCTGCCTAAAAGTCTGCCTTAGCAGCCCATGAGCCCCATATATTTAGACACAAATGGTTTCACACTTGCAAAACTCCCCTGTTGCTGACATGCTGGATGAGGATTTGAGCACAGGGTTCAAAGCATCAGTGATGTGTTGGGCTGAATCTGGGCCAGCATCACTGGGGCCTCAGTGTCCATCCATGCCTTGGCCTTGTGGCTGCATATAAGATAGTAAAGGGGCTGTTCCTCCCAGCAAGTACTGAGCCCTGAGCATCTCTAAACCACAGCTCATGGCAGAACTGGTCTTAGCTTGCACTTCATCCCAATGGACAGCCAGCTGCAGCACCACCAGCCCTGAACCCTCTCCACCCATCCCAATCACCAGGCTGGGTTTGCAATTTGTTACAGCAGCTTTGTGTCAAAAAATGGGGAGATACAGCCACTGGGCTTGTTTTTATCCAGTGACATGTTCCATGGGCTTAGAAATATACAAGGGTGATGTTAAAGAACCTTAGATAAATGGAAAGCTAGCAACAGCATCTCTTAGAAGAAGTGGAGGTGCTCTCACCTGCTGTTGCAGGGTGAAGGGTCACTCAGATAATCCAAGCAGGCACTGCCTTCGGTATGTGATTTCATTTAAGCCTGGTGAGGTACTGAGATCCCAACAGATTGCCATGGAGAGATCTTTGACAACGTCTTTGGGAAGATATGTGCTTGCCTGTTGAAGGGTTAATGCTGCAAGGGAGGCTCACCCCATGCCACAGCATCCCTGCTTTCTCCTCCAGCCTCTGCTGTGTCACCTGCCTTGCCACTGGGTATGCATAGGCATTCTCACTGTCACCTTCCACCCCAGAAGTACCCACACTGATGCTGTTTTTGACCAGTATGCTGTCCTCTCCCCTCCCCTGGCTGCGGCTTCACCTCCACCTCATGCCCTGAAGGGAGCTCAGTCCTGAGGGCACCATGAGCTCCATCAAGATGCAAGACCGCACACATCTGCACATGTGGGTTTACACTGCACGCATGGCTTTAATCCCACCCAATATGACGTGTGACCAACAGCCAGATCCTTAATCCTCTCTGAAGCTTACTTAATTACATTTGCTCTCCAGCATCTGCCATGTGCTACAAACCTCAGTGCTTGCTGGAAGCCTCAGCTCTGTGCTAGGCAGGTGTGGTGGAGCACCAGGGGATGCAGGCACTGGAGAGTGGACACTTAGAGCCCATCCTCACCTTGAGCTGGGCCTTCTGATGGCCAGGAGATGTGATGCATCTCAGAGAAGCACTCGGGCAATGCTGCCCCTTCATGACAAGCTGAACCCTCCCCAACCCCACTGCCATCACATGTCCCTGAGTGCTGAGCATCACTTTACCTCCTGAAGCTCCTCTCTGCAGACTGCTGGTTAGATTTTCCTGGAGAGATGTCCAAGCCTTGCCGGTGGCTGGAGAGGAGGCTGTCTGTCTCTAAGGGGTACCTGCCATCCCCCTCTGAGTGGACACTGGGGGTCTCCAGGAACTCCTTGTCATTCCATGCACCCACTGTTCCATCCAGAGCCTGGTACCTGATCTCAATGGAGATGCTGGTCTGCAATGCACAAAGAAGACACAATCAGCACTCGTAGGCAGCACAAGAAGGATGGAAGGTCCTGCAAAAACAGAAAGGTAGGAAGAGCTGTTGCATCAGCTGGCTTCGTATCTGAGCCTTACTGACCCGAAAGAGTCTTCCTTCCTAGGGCATGAAAGAGTTGCAAGGCAGGTCTTTGGCTTCAGAAGGTGGTCTGACCCACCTCAGGCATGGTGCTTCAGCCTGCATCCTGCTCAGACACCTGATCCATTTGGAGCTGCTGGTGCATGTCAGACCTGGGTGCTAGTGCATCAGATATGAGAGACATAAAAAGCCCTGAACAGCAGAAAAACTGCTCAAGCATCTGAAAGCACCATGAGCAGATGAAGCCATCTTGTGCTGGTGTATTTCCCCTGTGGTGCATCACCTTGTTAAGAATTTGTGCCTTGCTGTTAAGTGCTTGGCTGCCAAACCCCACAGATGCATGACGCCTTGCTCCTGCCTGACCCTGTCCCCAGGCATTTTTGATTTAGATAGGTCCTGGTATGGGGATGGGGACTTCCAGCCTGCCCTTGAGCAGACCAGCTGGGAGAAGGATGGAAAGGGATCTGGCACTGGGTCTGTCCAAACTTTATCTCAAACCTCTTCTGTGTGCACCAAGTAAGAGTATGGTCCTCTCCCTCTTCTATGCAATCATTCTCCATTTACATACAGAAGACAGCATCAAGCTGCTGCAGCAAATTCAGGGCTGGAGCTCTTGAACATCTGTCCCCCAAAATCACAGAATCATAGAACCGTAGAAAAGTTTGGGGTTGGAAGGGACCCTAAAGCTCACCAAGTTCCAAACCCCTGCCACAGGCAGGGACACCTTCCACTACACCAGGTTGCTCCAAGCCCCTGTGTCCAGCCTGGCCTTGAATACTGCCAGGGATGGGGCAGCCACAGCTTCTCTGGGCACCCTGTGCCAAGGGCCTCATCACTCTCACAGGGAAGAACTTCTGCCTCATGTCTCATCTCAGTCTCTCCTCTGGCAATTTAGAGCCATTCTTCCTTGGCCTATCCTTTGCATTTGATTACAGGGGATAAAGTTACGTCTGGAAACTACTTTTATATAAAATCTTTCTCTGGATTAAAAATGCCATCAAATATGTGAGAGTTCATCTTGATGTAAAAGGCTGCTGGCACTACCTTTGCCATGATGTCCAATGTAATTCTAAATCCACAGCTTTGGACAAATCAGCCGAAAAATCTCTCCTAAAAACATACCTATTTTGAAATGCAAACAGCTGCTGTAAAGATCAAAGCAAAATCAAAACCCATTCTCCACCTCCAGCTTCTATGGGGAAATTATAATTTATATTTGATGCAGAGGCAATTGATTTTAGACAGAAGGACAAAATCAAAATGCTAACGAACTGGGAGCAGGAAAGTTTATTGCAAAATCTCCCTCTTTTCATCTTTATGCTTAAGAGGAGGGTCAGCATCCTGACTTGCTCCAACTGCATCTAGTCAAATGATGATGAAAGGCTGGAAAATACAAGGTATGGCCTGGAACGATTGTGTGTGTTTAGGAAATGACAGCTAAAGGGTGCCTCCAACCCAGCTGGAAACAGAGCTTTGTGGAAGGTTTTGACTGATTTTATTCTTTCTATGGCAAAATACAATTTTGAGTCAACCAAAGTGATTTGCCACGCTGTGACATCACCAATCTGTCTCAGGTTGTTTATAAAAGCAAATGCAAAGGAGAGACAAAGATTCAGGTCAAAATATTAATTTCTCACATTTTCAAACTCCATCAATGCTCTTGTGAAACAGATGCTCTTGAAATCTCATTTTTGAACTACATTTTCATCTCATTTATCCTAATTTATCTCATTTATCTCATTTTTAAACTATATTTTATAGAATACTAGGTTGGAAGGGAACTTCAAGGGTCATCTGGTGCAACCTTTAAAAGTTTAAAAGCCCTCTAAAGGAAATGAAAAAACTGTAGGTAATAAACGGAAAGATTCTGGTTTGGGCTGAATAAAATCACAACTGATTTGAAGGGAAATTCATAGGTGTAAGCTGAAACAAAGAGAAATTCATGCTGGAAATAAAAGCGCAAACTTAATAGTAAAGAAAACTAACAAGCAGAATGCTACAATGAAAGGCTGCTGGATTGCTCTGCCACTGCCATTTAAAAATCATTTTTATTTGTCTGGTTTTCTCTTTTTGTTCACTACTTGAGATATTAATAATGATTTCTGAGACATCCCAGAGCCTCTCTTGCGGGAGGCCATGATCTTAATATCCCTTCTGGCTTTACAATTCTAGGTTCCTATAATTTCTTTGCTAAGACAAGTCAATGATGTTACTAGGGACGGCTGGGAGCTGCCAGTGAGGTTTTGCAGTCAGCCCAGAAAAAGACAAAACCAGTTTTCAGCCCTTCCTTCCATAGAATCATCGAATCACTGAATGGTTTGGGTTGGAAGGGCCCTTAAATTTCATTTGGTTCCAGCCACCCTGCCACAGACAGGGATACCTTCCTGTCCTTTGCATTTGATTACAGGAAGATGAAGTTATGCCTGGAAACTGCTCTCCATGAAGCCCTGGCAGAGAAGATGCATCTCTACCTATACCCAGAGCACATCACAGGTTTTAAGTAGCTGAGAGAGGAAAGATCAGATTGCCAAGAGCGGTCATACTGAGATGGCTTACTTTCAACCTCCCAGTACTCAAAAAGGCAAACAAGAAATCTGGAGAGGAGCTTTTGACAAGGGCCTGTAGGGACAGGACAAGGGGGAATGGCTTTAACCTGACAGAGGGGAGACTGAGATGAGCGCTTAGGAAGAAGTTGTTCCCTGTGAGGGTGGTGAGGCCCTGGCACAGGGTGCTCAGAGAAGCTGTGGCTGCCCCATCCCTGGCAGTGTTCAAGGCCAGGGCTTGGAGCAACCTGGTCTAGTGGAAGGTGTTCCTGCCTACGGCAGGGGTTTGGAACTGGATGATCATAAGGTCCCTTCCAGCTCAAACCATTCTGTGACTGTACAATTTTACTACTTCTGGAGGTGATTTTTGCAACCCTTGCACATGATTTTTCTTTGAGCTTGCTCAATGTAAGTAACATGTTCTTCCAAGCAAAACCTTTTTCTTTGTATCTCAAAGGAGGAGGCGTGCTGACATCCAGTTATCCCATCTCAGTGGAAGGGCAGTGGCTTTCTGTATTTCTGCCTCCTCCATATGTCTGATTATTTTTCAGTCCCTCTTTCCTCCTGCAGCAGCCCTCACTGGCTGTGGTCCACCCATGCTTACTAATAAAATCTGTCAAGGCTGGGAGAAATTGGATCACCTCTCCTCAAGGGCCACCTCTGCTGCCCAGCAGGAGCTATTTCAGAATATTTCTCCATACAAAATGTCCCAGGTGTTGCCATCTGGATCATCTCTTGTTCAGGCTCCCTCAGTGCAAATTGATTATCTTGCTGAAGCAAAGGCTGGCAGCGGGAGGTTCAGTTATCTCTGTGCCTCTGTTGTTGCAATGGTTACTGCATGGGAGAAGAGATCTGGAATCCTGATGGAAGCCCAAAACGCAAGTGTACACCCTTGCATCCTAGCTCCAGTTTGAACAGGTGTGGCCTGGGGCTAAGACGATGTCCCAGAAATGCAGGGGAAACAGAGGGATGAAGCATTTCTTCTCACAGCTTGCTCAGGAAAGACAGGATTTGTGCATGAGCATCCATGTGGCTTGTGCTGTGAAGGACATGGGAGGACTTTTTGTCTTGTCAAAAGGAGATCTGTGGTCCTGTAAAATCTTTCTTGCCCAGACTGCCCTGATTTTGCAGCAATAGGAAATAGCCATTATTCATGTTTTCCAGAGCACTCTGTAGATACCAACTAAAGCAACTGCAGCAAAGCTGCCATGACATAGAGGAGATGTAGACACAAGGTCCTCAAAGGGGAGGTGATGAGCACAGATTATCCAGCACACCAGCCATGGGCTGGGAAGGTCATTTCTCTGCCAGATTCTTCCAAGCTAGAAGCACATGGTTTATGTAGAGGTGAGGGGTAGCAGACCATTTGCTTTGACCTACTATGGGGCTATAGCACAGCCGAACAGCAAGGCACCAGGCAATGCAGGCACCTCCTCAGTCTTAGGTTAGCTCAGTCTAAAAAAATACAACATTTTTGACATCAAGAAGTTGAATGTATTTAATTTTCATTTTATTTTTTTTTCACTGATTTTCATCTTTCCCCCTCGTGACACTGAAGGGTCTTAAAGATATGGGACTTTCTTCCTTTGGAGGACCCCATGGGCTTCAATCAGATACCTTCTCCATCTGATAAACCAAGAGAACAGCAGGAGCTATTTTTGCTGGCATTATTGTTGCGTCCCAGGTCTGCACCCCCTTCATTTCTTCTTCCTCCTCAGAACAGTTCCTTGTACTTTTATTGCTTTAATTCCATCTAATCCCACAGGAGAAGTCACCTCCTGTCTGCTCCTAATGAAGCCACTCATCTTTTCACTGCTAACTGCTTGTTGTTAGTACAGAGGGTCACAAGCAGTTGTACTTTTTCTTTATGCTGAGTCTAGGAAGCAGCTTATAGAGGAAAAGGGGGGAGGTTGAGGCTTTATTTCTTAATTAAAACACCAGGGTTTTGATACTCAAGAAGATCATCAGTAGCTGTATTTCCAAGTGTGTTATAAAACTCCATGGGAAGCAGCTCCCATGAGATGTTATGGGAATGCAGATGGGAATGCACAGAGTCACACAGCAGCTACTTTGCCTTCACCTGGCCATCAGGGGCTCAGAATGAGGGGTGCAGACACACACCAGCTTGTATTTCTTATCCTGATTTTCCCCAGGGGGTTATAAAGAATGGGACTTCAGATGAGCTGCTGCAAAAGGTATGTCTCATGGGCCACAAGGGCAGAAAAGAAGCAGTGTTGAAGTCAGACACAAATAGAGTTTTCACTGTGCACCCCCAGGACAGTCCTCACTGCCTTATTCCTTCAGACCAAAAGTAATAGGATGAAGGACAGGCTGAGGATTTGGGATTTCAGGAGCATAACACAGACGTCCCTCTTCCCACAGTCACCAAAACTATGGACACACAGACCACGTCTGAGGGGCAGCACCAGCTGCTTACTGCTCTTGACCTACCTGAATGGCTGAATTATTGTCATCTATGAGCGTGTCCATCACCTCTACCTGCCCTTCTTCCACCACCTTTTGCAGAACCATCTGGAAAGTGCCAATGAGCCTATGGAGCAAAGAAGAGAAAAGTCAGACAAGCTGTGCTGAACACCCAGTTTCTGTTTTTAATGGGAAAGAACTTTGATGACCAAGTTGCCCAAGCATATGAGAATGGTTTTGCTTCCCATTTGCCTTAAGAGGAGGTAGAAGTGACATTGGAAGATCAGAGGATGGCCAAGGACTCTGGCAGCTGGGCCAGTGACTCCAGCTCTGTGGAGATGGTGAGCAAAGGAGAAGCAAGGAAGGAAAGCATTTCAGTGGAACACTGCTGGTGTAAGAAGAGAAGGATTCTTTGGAACCATCAGTCTTGTATTACTGGGAATCAACCAAGGGAACAAGAATTGGCCTTTTCCATCCTGAATATCTGCAGCTATGTCCTCACTCATGAACTGAACATGGGAAGAACCAGGGCACTGTCCCCCACCCATCTGCACCAGGACATTGTCAGCACAGGACATGACATGGGAACGTCCCAGGACAACATGCCTGGCCCCAAATCATGCTCCCCCCTTCTCCCCTCCCCCCCCCCAAGGAGGAGTTATCCTGGGGTAGGACATCCCTGGAGCACAATGGATGTGCCTGCTTATATTTACAGAAGGCATCAAGTGATGGTTTAACACATTATCTCCTCCTTCCCAGGCTGCTCCCACACTTGTGCTGGATGCTATTGCTCTGACAGCAGAGTGTTCCCATCTTCTCTTCAGTAGAAAAGGAGCTGGTTTCTCCAGCCCCACAGCTGCACTGAGCAGCCTGCCTGATCCTACAGAGGAACAGGTGAGGAAGGCTCACATTCATCCCACCAGACCTGCATGTGCTGACACCCTCCAGGGGCTGAGATGGATGCTGAGGGGGTATAACGCCTTCTAACCACCATGGCCATTTCTTCCCTGAACATCTGATCACCATGTAATCTCCCCCAAGATGAGCAGGATGAAGGCATCTGATTGCTCTTAGTGGCTCTTGCCTGGGTTTGCTGCTGCTCTTGCAGCCAGGGAGTGCAGCACTGTGCATGCTGAAAGCAGACACGTTTGTTAAATTACAAGTCCAAACAGGCACCACAGGGAGCAGAGAGGCCTGGCACTTCTAATAAAAGTCATTACTTATTTGCCAGCTCATGGCTTGTCAAGGAGCTGTAGCTTTATGTTCTTCATGTTCTGCTGTGGCACCACAGGGACCATCGCCTGAAAAGACCCAGCTATAAATCAACAAGTGACTCCTGACATGGAAGAAGCCCTGAAACGGCAAATATGCCTTACCCCATCTGCCTTGCAAAGCATCTCCAGTGCCATGATCCCAGGTGGCAGTGAAGGTATTGCATTGCACACCAGGAATATGCCTGCAGTGCTCCGCTGATGGGGGCCAGCAAGTAAGCTGCTGATGATTAAACTACTTCCTTGCAAACCTTAAGGCACCACTTACTGAGATGCTGATTTACCAAGACATGATTTTAGAGTGGGAGACAAGAACTCCCTGTGATGGGTGATGAGATATGGAAGGCTCCTCTGCTCTGCCTCTGTGTAATCCAAGCACCCAATGCTGTGCCTGCGTCTCAGCCTGGAGACCCAAGGTAAAAGCAGGGCCAGCAGATGTACCCTAGGTCAGTCTGAGGAAGGGTTTTTTTTTTTCCCAGCTCTCAAGACATCCCCTTAGGTTTTGAAGAACCCTCTAAAATGGAACAGTAGGGTTTGCCCAGTCTTGCTCAACCCCCTGGGGTCTGCACTGGCTTTGAGCATTGATGTGCTGGGTCCTGCCTCTGCCAGTCCTCTGTTTTTAATTTTCCCACCCCAAACAGTCTTTCTTCGCACAGGTCTCTGTGCCTCTTTGAGCACACACCTTCATGCTTGAGGATCAGTGTGTACTGACTAGGCATTTCCCTGACCAAAGAAATCAAGATGTGCTGTGCAGTTAACCCACTCTACACCACTCATATATAACAATAAACCACCTGAGGAAATTCATAAAGTACCTAAGAAATACAGAGAAATGACCTTACTGTTGCTCAGCTGCTTATCTGCCTGGCATGCAGCAGAGAGGTCCTACTTTCCAACAGACCTCTGACAGATCCTGCTGGTGATGCTGGTGATGCTTGATGCTCCAGGAGCAAGGGAGAGCCAGGGCAGACCTGCCCCAGTGTGCTCTGCAGAATGGGACCCTTCCTCCTCTCCTTAGCTCCCATGTGTTGTGCATGGGTAGTTCCCAGCAGTGACCTCCTGCATCCTCAGGGTGCTATGCAGGACGCTGAATATGAGCACCTTTACTTTGTGCACTTCATATTGCTTCATGCACAATAAATAATACATCATTGCTACTCATGGAGACCTGCTGATTCTCCTAGATGGGCTCATCTAGGGAAAAGACTGCCATAAGAGCCTGCATTTCAGGTTTGCAAAATAATGGTGTTTGCTGTTTGCAAAAGCAGAAGCTCTCTTGTTTTACAAAGGCTTCCTTAAAGGAAATCTGTGTTTTATTTTGTAGGGGTTCTAGTTGCTGAGAAGCTCCCCATGACCCAGCAGTGTGTGCTTGAGCCCAGAAACCAACTGTGTCCTGGGCTGCATCACCAGCAGCGTGACCAACAGGACAAGGGAGGGGATTCTCCCCCTCTGCTCCACTCTCATGAGTGCCCCCCACAGTGCTGCATCCAGTTCTGGGGCCCAAACATAAGAAGGACGTGGAGCTGTTGGAGTGAGTTCAGAGGAGGCCAAAAAGATGTTCTGAGGGCTGAAGCACCTCTGCTATGGAGACAGGATGAGAGAGCTGGGCTTGTTCAGCCTGGAGAAGAGAAGGCTCCAAGGACATCTTAGAGCAGCTTCCAGTGCATAAAAGTCTGACAAGAAATCTGGAGAGGGGCTTTTGACAAGGGCCTGTAGGGACAGGACAAGGGGGAATGGCTTTAACCTGACAGAGGGGAGACTGAGATGAGCTCTTAGGCAGAAGTTGTTCCCTGTGAGGGTGTTGAGGCCCTGGCACAGGTTTCCCAGAGAAGCTGTGGCTGCCCCATCCCTGGCAGTATTCAAGGGCAGGTTGGATGGGGCTTGGAGCTGGGGGCCTCTCCTGCAGACTGCCTCTACAGACACCTCTCTGACCTGCTGTGGTGTTGCAGAGTCTGGGTTAAGTTTACCCAAGAGAAGCCCAGAGGCTGCACAACATCTCATCTATCTCCACCACAACGCTCTCCCCAGGTATCTATAGTCCAAAGCACATGCTGCCTGTGAGTGCTTGGTGTTGCAGGCTGTTGCTGTCACAGGAGCTGGTAAAAGCAGATATGTCAGAGCCAGTCCTAGCCCTGTGACAGTGCTTTCCAGCCACAGTATCTGGATGGTGACAACCGGCAAAGAGCAGATTCTCCCATCTCCTGAGAAGACGGTGAGATGCAGGCCCTTCCACCATCCTCCTAACATGACTTTGCAGCCCTTTCAGCTTGACTTATGTTCTCCTGTACTCCCCAGCTCAGCTCACAGACTTCGGGCCAGCTCATCTGCCAGTATGGAAATTATCAGGAAGACGGATCTGTGTTAAGCTTGGGATAACACACTCCTTCCTCAGACCCCTCCCAGCGCACTGCTCCTGGCAGGCAAGAGGCAAGCAAGAGGGAATGAAATATTCAGGACTTGCCTACACAGCCTTTCATTTCCAAGTGTTTCATAATTCATCAAGTGCCCTGCTCCCTTCCCTGGCATTTCTGCTGATGGAAAGAGAGGGAGTTTTTCTGGGTCACTCTTAATTTTATCAGACTGTAGGTACCTCTCTTGTTTCAAACCCAGCTTGGCTGATTTGGTGTTTAGAGCTTGCTCAAAGCCTTGGATCAGGTTAGCCTGGGACTGCTGCATACCCCATGATGTGGCTGGAGGTGACAGTGAACCTGGCCAGGAATGGCCAGGGCTGAAGTCCCACTCTGTCTGAGCAAGGGCTCTGAGGCTGAGGATTGCATCTGGCTTTGCTAAGAGCGTTCTCCAGCCCATGAAGTCCTGTTCCCCTTCCCTGCCAGCTCAGGCCTTGGATGATGTTTGCTCCCTGGGCAAGTTCTGCTCCTGCAGCCTAGATGAGCTTCTGGCAGGGGGTGGCATCTCCATCCATCCATTCATACATCCTCAGATCCTAGGAAGTGATGAAAGAGAAATCAAAGCATTTCTGCCCTGGTTTGGTCCCTACTTCCAGACATGCCTCACAAGGTAGTGTGGGGAAAGCAGAGGGGTGCTGCTGACTTCAATCCATTGCCAGGCTTGCAAAAGCCTGGGAGATTGAGATGAAGGCTCAGCTGCCCAAGAAGGATCCAATCTGCACTTAAAGGCCAAAGGGAGAGCTGGTCTTCTGCTCCTGAACCACTTGGAGTTGTTGGCTCCATGTAAATTAGCTTAGAATTAAGCCTGGGCACTGTCTCTCACCCATCTAGCTGGGATGCTGCCTGCCAGGCTGGCCAGGCCAATACACCAACCCCGATCCATTGTAGGGATGCAGGGGCAGCAGCCAGGCAGCCCCAAACTGTTTTGGAGAGGAGAGCTTCCCCATGTTCTATGTGGTCATTGCCAACCCAGCTGGGTGCTTGGGACAGAAAAAGACTCTGGTGATGTCTGCTTTGAGTACTAGGATAATGGAGAAAATCAGTCATACCCAAATCAAAGATACTGGATTTGAAATTAGGATTGTAATCTAACATCTAATTTGAGGTAGGGGTGGGGGGAGGTTATCATGCTGAACCCATCCCTGCAGCCTTGCCTGCTCCCCACCCAAACACACTTTCTATGCTTGTCATTATCCAAAGTGTTTGAGAGAAGACCAGGAATACCATGTGGGGACGTAGGGCAGGCAGGGAGTAGCCACTGCATCTCTGTGCATCTGCCTGTCAGGACACCTTCCCACCCCCTGGCACTAAGAGCTCCAAACAGCGAAGGATTTGGTTACACCCCCCAAACCACAGGAGCATCTCCAAACTCCTGCATCCAGGCTACAGCCCAGATTACACACTGAGCCCTGCCTTGCCCATCCTGGGACTTGCAAGGAGGGCAGAGGAGATCTGGGGGCTCCTGGTCCATGGGGAACAGCTGGGGGTCACAGTCTCCAGCTGGGAGAGCAGCTCTTCTAAACGCCTGCCGAGTGCACAGTCTGCCCTGAATTAATGAGCTTCTGCAATGCAAAACAGGCAGCACAGGGACAGGACCAATGCCCAGGCTGCCCAAAGAAGGGATCGTGGGAGATGCTAATCTTTTGGGTTGTCAAGGGGGCTCAGATGACCATGCGGCTCAGCCCTACTCAACTAAAATCTGCTGAGGTGGTGAACCCCGTGGATTTGTCAGTGATTGGTCAAAGTGATAGCCACAAAATTCCTGCTTCTTGGTCCATGATCAGGCCATATCTTCCTTTAAGTACCAATAAGACAAACAGAGATGATGATGACTTCAGCGTAGGTAGATCTGTTAAGATCCTGTATGAAGACAGGCTGAGAAAGTTGGGGATGTTCAGCCTGGAGAAGGCTGCATGGAGACCTCAGAGCAGCTTCCAGTATCTGAAAGGGGCCTATAGGGATGCTAGAGAGGGACTCTTCATTAGGGACTGTAGTGACAGGACAAGGGGTAACAGGTTCAAACTTAAACAGGGGACATTCAGGTTAGATAAAAGGAGGAAGTTCTTTACTATGAGGGTAGCGAGGCACTGGCACAGGTTGCTCAAAGAAGTGGTAAATTCTCCATCCATGGGAGTGTTCAATGCCATGTTGGACAGAGCCTTGGGTGACATGGTCTAGTGTGAGGTGTTCCTGCCCATGGCAAGAGGGGCTGGAACTGGATGATCTTAAGGACCTTTACAAACCAAACCATTCTATGATTCTATAACTCTGGCTGCTTCTCCATAATCAATCCCACCTTTCCAGTTCCTTTCTGAAGCAGTGGGCTCTGTAACTAGACACATTTTCTTTTCAGACTGAAGAGATGCATGACAAGGTCTGGTCCCAAAGGGCTGCACTGGCCCCCAGCATCCTGGATGATGGATCCCTGCCTGCAGTCACTCCCAAGAGCTGCTTACAGGCATAACACCTCCAGCAACTGCTTTGTCAAGTTTTCACTGAACTTTTCATCTCTTAATCAAAATATTGCATGACAACAAGTCAAACACAGTGCAAAAGTCTGACTATAGCCCCAAATTGCCTCTTTATCAAGAAATCGTATCCCAGATTAGTTACCTGACAGGGCTGACTGGCACTTGTGCTATTCCACTTGTCTTCCAGGGTGAAAAGAAAATGCATGTGTATTTAATGAGAATTTTTGCAAGAGTTTGATGAAAAAAATGTTAATTCACTGAAGCAACTTTTGCTATCTGGAGGCTGCTGAACTGGAACAGCTGTGGTGTCCTACATTTCACTCTGTTTTCCAAATGATAACAAACTGGTAATAATTGCATACACTTGGGAGTGTAGGCTCTGACTTGTGTATCACACAGACTTGGTGCAAAGGGGTAATTAGGAGGAAAGTGATTTAGGAAGCTTTAACTTAAAGAGTCAAATGATTACAGATGAAGCTTCAATTTGGCCAGACAGTGAAAGAGGCTCTTCATTTTTGTCCAAGCTCTGAGGCACTCATTGTGTGAGCCCCAAGAGGTAACAGTGTGCATTTATCAGTAATGCACAAACACAGTGGATGTGGAGCTGTTGGAGCAAGTCCAGAGGAGGCCATGAAGATGCTCCAAGGGCTGAAGCACCTCTGCTATGGAGACAGGATGAGAGAGCTGGGCTTGCTCAGCCTGGAGAAGAGAAGGCTCCAGAGAGACCTTAGAGCAGCTTCCAGTGCCTAAAGGAGCTGACAAGAAATCTGGAGAGGGGCTTTTGACAAGGGCCTGTAGGGACAAGACAAGGGGGAATGGCTTTAACCTGACAGAGGGGAGATTGAGATGAGCTCTTAGG